>JANHGB010047928.1:0-16250 GCA_026283785.1 Coracopsis vasa
TGGAAATAACGACAGGTAGCGCTGAGGTCTACCCTGTTCCGCGCAGACGTAACCGCCACGGGCCCCAGGGCACCCTTGGGCTCCCTCACGGCCCGGGCCCCACCCCTGCGGCAACGGTTCGGGGAGCCGCGCGCCACTTCGCGCCTTCAACCCCGCTTGCAGCCCCTGCGAAGAACCGCCCTCCTGTCAGCCTCCCCATTGGCTGCGCTTGCTTGTCCGCCGCCAGTGGCCGAGCTGGGACGGGCGAGGGGAGGGGTTTCCCAGAGGTGGGCGGGGAAATGTGGTTGTACTGCGCTTGCGCCGTGGCGGGATGTGGGGGTGTTGTGCGAGGCGCGGGGTTTAGGCGTCGTACGTTTACCTGCCTGTTCACGTCGGGGCTGGGCTGCGAGCTGGGCTGCGAGCTGGGCTGTGGAGCCGAGTCGGGAAGAGTCGTGCGTGGCTGAGGACCCGCTCATGGCAGAGAGGTAACAGCCGAGTGGCACTGCACGAGCGCGGGAGGTTTGAAATGTAAAGCGTGGCGCGCGGGGCGTGCCTAGCAGCTTTCTCTGCCACTCCGGGCGCGGGAGGGAGTTCTGAGGGCCGCCGGGGCGGCACGGGCTTTAGTTGGGAAGAAGTCGGGAATGCCCGGAATAGTCGGTGAGAGGAGCTCGCTGCTCTCAGAGCTGCATCATTCGGAGCTCCGGCAGACATCGGTCTGTGTCGGGAGAGTGGCTGGCCTGGCCTCTCTGTCTGAGATTTTGGCTATTGGCCAGAGGGGAGCTGAACCTTGAATACCAATTTTCTAATTAACTTTAGGTTAAGGGGGAAAAAACCTAGCTGGCTCAGTTTGAGGTACTTGGATGTCTGTGGAAATTCTCGTGTGCTTTAGAGTGTTCAGGGATATAAAAGCTTTCTTGCAAGAATAGGGTTTGCAGTACGGTTATAGTTGATCCGTAAATGAATACGGATATATGGGCACCAAAAGGAAGCACTAGCTGCAGTAAATAGCAACTTTGTCTCCTTCCTTGTGTTTTTTATGCCCAAATGCTTGTTTTTCATCCCTCTTACCGAAGAGACAATGTGATGCTTTACCTGTTTAGAACTAAAAAGCCACACTATATATATATAAAAATTGCAGAGGGTTAAATTATGCAAGTTTATGCTTGAAGCTTTCCCATTTCTTATGTATGGGTTGCCTGTTTTCAAATCATGTTATGTCGTTTTAATGAATTGTTAATTCAGTTTTCAGAAGAAAGCAACCAACCTCCCTGACACAATACTTAAGAATGGGTTGAACAACAGATACTGTGTGTTGGAAGTCAGCATACTACAGAGAAATGGAAGTGATGCTGAGAAGCACTTGACAATAACGGCATCTCAGTCGCTGCAAGATACAGAACTGTGCATTCTTAAGAACGGCTGGTAATCCATACAGGAATATAAATGTCTGAAAAGAGGATGAAATATTGGGTTATTAATTCAATTTTCTTTGTGTTAGCTTTGAGATGAGTCCTGAAAGTGAATGAAATCTTGAAGTAACCTTTATTTAGTGCAATATTACCAGTATACTAATGTAATGGATATTCACCTTGAGAAAACTGATGTCATGTATCTTGTGTTGAGTGGGTATTGCTACCTTGAAGTGTTAATGTGTCTTTGTACTAACAAACAAGACAATAAACATGAAGCATATTATTTAGGTGTTGCCTTGCAACAATTAAAGTGTTCTGCTAAATGATGTACCCTTATCATACGTACAAATGTACAAAACTATGCTTGTAAAACATGAAGTTTTATCCAGTCTGTTAAAATCGTCTTAGCTTGTGCTCTCCTGCAGATGTTTTTTCAAGCAAGGATAGGATTTTAATTTAAGTGTTTGTGTAGTGATTGCGTGGTGTGTTACAGAAGAAAAGACTAGCTTAGTCTTCTGAAACACATAGGTGTGCATATGTTACTTAGCAACATAAAGATACTGAAATGGCTCTATACATAGATCTGGAACGACCTGAAGTCAACAGGATTTCCATGCATTCCGGTTTTCTTGATGTATGATCCAGTATTCAAAATTATTGAAGTTTTGTCAGTAAAAATTCCTTTATTCACTTTCAGAATTGATTTAGGTCGACTTCTTAAAAAAGAATTGCAATAACCTCCTGTTTCAAAGTATGTTGACTCTGCTCTACTAACGCATAATTTCTAATACATTGTGTCCATAGCTTGCAAATGATTGTTCAAATGTATTGTATTATAGGGAGTCTGTTCCAGTTGTTCCAGGAGACATAATTCATTTAGAAGGCGAGTGTAGCTCCGGTACCTGGGTCATCGATGAACAGTCTGGATACCTGGTTCTTTACCCAGATTTGCTGCTTTCTGGTACTACAATATCAAATAGTATACGATGTATGAGAAGAGCAGTGCTGAGTGAAAGGTTTAGGGTAAGTGTTAATTCTAAAGCATCAAGTGTATTAATGGGTTACTGTTCCATTGAGACTGGTGGTTTAGTCCAGTATTAAATTGACCAAGATGCTGTATTGCAAAATGTTATTAATAGCTTTTCTAAATGTTTGCAGTGCAATAACTTGGCATGGAAACTGTGTGTCTTTCATTGAACTTCTTGTTTTTCGAGAATTGTGGCAGAAATAATTCCATATTCTTAATATAGCTAATGGAACAAAAAAAAAATGTCTTCCCACTTAAAATTCTGGCAGCTTTTTGATAATTTCTTGCCACATTTTGGGTGGGTGTGAATCACTTGTGAGTGATCTGCCTCTTGCTTCTTGTTAACCATATGAATACATAGCCACGCTTGGCCAAGTTAGAAGCATCTGAAAAAATCAGCCAATTCATTAAGAATTGGTGTGGCTGATTCAGTAATCTGAATCAAGCTGCTAGAACTTGGAAACAGGAAAAGTTTCTTGTGGTAGTATCAGCACTGATATATGGCAGAGAAGCCACAGCTGCCAGTTTCAGCTGAGGAAAACTTCCAGATGTGGTAGGGATATAAATCCAAATGGGCCAGGAATCATAATGGAGAGTACATGGGCTGGCTGGGAGCCTGTGACTAAAACAAGAAGATTAAAACACAGGAGAAGACTCTGAAATGGTGTCAGCCCTTCATTAGAGGAGTAGTAGGAACAAACTAATCATTTGGAAGGGACAATGCAGAAAGTCCTGACTCTGGGATAGCGCCATCCACCAGTTCTGAGTGCAACCCACAAGTGCCAGGTCTGTAAAAACTACCAGTAAGTACTTAAACCACAGTGATAAGATTTCGAGTTGCTTGGTGGTGACTTGTGCAGAGTAACTGATTACCACTTTCAATTCTTACAAGTCTACAGAGCGCAATCCTTGTGATGCTTACGTAGATTTCTGAGCCGTTTTGCTGATATTTGGAATAATTCTGTGCGAGTTGCTAACACACAGGAAACTGCTGCATACAAAAAGATAATGTCTGTAAGATTGTAAAAGGATTTGCATTAGAAAATACTAATATTAATACTACCCACAGGCAAAACTTGCTCAAAACAGATTTTAATCTATGTTTCTCACCTATCAGTCACATAGTGATTGTATCCTAACATTATCAAGGTTCGGATAAAAATGAGAGATAAAGAGGGAGAGACTCATTTCAAACTGTCTGTTTTCACAGTCAGGTTTGAACAGATATTAGTGAAGTGAAAGCCGTAATGGTCTTAGAATTAAATAAGTGCAGTCCATTGTGCAGCAAATAAAACCAAGAAATTTTATAGATAAGTTGGCACAAAGTGGGTGTGAATCTTCACATATATACATGTGTTATGTAACATCTGTTGCAGGGCTCAGAGTCTGGTTCGCGCCAAACACTTGTTGGTACAATTCTTCATGAAATTTTCCAGCAATCAGTAACAAATAACTTGGCACAAGAAAAAGTAGAAGAACTTGCAAATAAAATTGTGTATGGACAGAAGTATCTCAAAGAAATGTAAGTAGTACTGCAGGTGACTTTTATGTTTGGAAGACAGGGTAGGAGCACTTGAACTAGCAGACTTATCTTAGAACCTTATTAGCAGGCGTATCGTAGAACCTTAGTTTTAATTTAAAAACCATAGTGCTAATATTCTGAGAATGTTCTGCCAAATGACCTTGCTTAATGAAACTTGAGTATTTCTTAGTAAGATAATGTTCTGTAGTGTAATTTGCCTTCCCTGCTGAGCAACTTCTACAGATCTGAACTATGCTTCTGGAGTAACTGTATGTGTGGGGTGTTTTTTCTTTCAGGCCAAGCAGGTTGGAGTGTTTGTGCCTGTAACATTAAATTTCCAGGCATCTCCCAAAATTGAGTTAAATGTGATAAAAATAAAAGTATAACTAATTTTGATCCTCAGGTGATTAACTTGAAACTTGTTACTGACCAAGCACTGAGTGTCTGATATTTTCATGTTCTTTGTCAGATTACTTAATGGCTCAGTTCTTAGAGGACCTTTAACCTGTTTTCTCTGCAAAGATGGTAGAAATGTAGATTTGATTAAAATGTAATTTAAGTAATGTAAAAAAAAATAAAAATATATATATATTGTTAAGAATTGTATATTGGGCAATGTCAGTATCTGTTAGCCCCAGATGAGTTGGAAGTTAAAATTAATTATTTATTACACTGCTTCTGTTATGAAGGTAGACATTTTGAATTGTGACTTCTAAGATGACTTAAAGACTTTTGTATCACTCTGTGTGTCTCTGAAACTGATGACTTGCAATTACTCTTTTTTTGTCTAGGCTATTAATTGTTAGGATTGAAAAATAAGTTAGGTACGTCTGCTGGCTGTGCTTATTTGCACTTGTATAAACATTTTTGTGCAAAACTCACTTGTATTTCCCTGTTGCTGTAGAAAGATGACATTATATCTACTGAACTGTAGAATGCCAGCACTGAATTATCTAATGCCACTCGATTAGGTTCAGCTTAATGAGACTTATGCTTTCATGTGTATTCCTAACTGTAGCAACTGCAGATGATCATGATTCCTTTCCAATTAAAATTTAAAATGGTTTAAGGCCTGTAAAAATATATGTGAAGAACAAGTAGCACATCAGTATTCAGGCAAAAACCAAATGGCTGTCTTTCAGTTTTTATTTTATTTTTTTAATGGTTTCAATTTTACATAAAGATTAGCCATTTTAAAATGCATGAGTCTGGTACCCCTTTTTTACAGTTTAGCTATTAGTTTCATTTCATCACATCTACCATGCTTATGTTTTCCTTGAGTTACACCTGACATTTCAAAGGCTACATCAGAAATGAACACAATGTGTTCTGTCTTTTATAGTGGTTGTTCAGTTATAGTTTTATGAACAAATCAGCAAGGTGAACCTTAACGAATCTGCCATTATCTACAATTTATAGATGTTTATTAAAACTTGATAGTTATTTCCATTAATCTTGTCGCTATTTCATGAAAAATCTTGTTTGTACCAGCAGCAAATCTAGTATTTCTGCCTTCTTATGTGCATGGCTTTATTTTTCAGGTATCATTTAAATCTGAGGCAAACCGAAGTAATGAGGGAAGTGGAAGAGTATTTGCCATCATTTTTTAAATGGGCAGAAGACTTTATGCACAATCCAGCTAACCAAAATAAAATGCAACTAAAACTGTAAGAAGCCAGAATTAAAAGTTAAAACTATTCTACATTGTGTATCTTGTTTGGTTCACCGTTCATATTTGGATCAACACTTTGTATGCAGATCTGTTTGCATATGCAGCTAATTTATGGCCTTACTGCCAAAATGGATAATCTTGAGCGCTGCGTATTTAGCTGCCAATATGAGCACTAGGGAAGACGTTAAACGTTTTGTCAGTTCAGGGTGAACTGATATAAAAATCATACTGGTCTTAAAATCCTTATAAACTAGGTAGTACAAAGTAGACATTTTAGTAATTAAAAAAGCAAGCATATTTGATCTACTATATTAGAAGTTACAGGCCAGGTTGGATGGGACTTTGAGCAACCTGGCCTAGTGGAAGGCATCCTTCCCCATGGCAGGGAACTAGATGATCTTCAAGGTCTCTTCCAACCCAAACCCAAATCATAGGAGTCTATGATTCTATTATTACTGTAGGCATGTGCAAGACTACAAATAAAAATGTGAAATTACTTATTAATGAAATGTAATTCTTCACTAAACTTCTTCAGTAAAATGTTTATTTTACTCAACTGCTGCTAAGCTCTTGTCTGTGGCTTCCTGCTGTTAATAGCCATGTGTGAAAGTTTTGCTGAGATGGCAGGTCTGAGTAAAATCTGTATATTTATAAAATCAGTGTATATCATTAAACTTTAAGAACAAAGTATTTGAGAGTTGTCATTCAGAAGAGACCAAAACCTATTAAAGAGTTAATGTGCAATTTAAAGTAGCTTTCTGATATGATGGCTCCTCTGTTAAGGGGAAGAGAATTTGAGTGAGACTCAATGCAGTTTAGATAGAAAGTTAGTGCCTAAAGAGTACCTATATTGCAAAGCCACGAATATTTAATTACAACACATTTTAATATTTCAATAGTAAGAAATAAGGGGAACTTAACTTCCAACTTCATTTTCTTCCTAGGTCAAATGGTGAAAAACCAGAAGATTTCTCTTGTAAGATAGAGATTGTAGATATCTTAGACATTGAAGAGAATATATGGTCTCCCAGGTTTGGATTGAAGGGAAAGATTGATGTTACAGCCAGAGTGAAAATCCATCGCCAGCCTGGAGTACAATCTAGGGTAATGCCGTTAGAGCTCAAGTCTGGCAAGGAATCTAATTCCATAGAGCACAGAAGTCAGGTACAAAAACCACGTGTCTAATTTCACTGTCAATGGCTATGTAATTTTTTTTATTTTATTAGCTGATCTATTTTGTCTTATGAATATGAAACATTTTGTATGTGGTATCATCTAGATTTATGGATGGCTGATCCTAGCATGCCCGGAGCTGCTGATATGAAATGAAAATGAACTGAGCAGTGAGAAATATATATGTTTATCACTTTCAAATGCATTTGTAGATTGTTGCTTGTTTGGGGCTTTTTTGAATCTTAGTGTATATGTTCTTCAGTCTCTTCTTACTGTATGCAAGTATTAGGTTCAGGCAGACTGCTTGAGGAATTAGTGTTATACATCTTTCCAGTTAACTGGCCTGACTAGAGGTAGTATTGTAGCCTTATGTACAAGCTTTTGTTAAGGAAGATGCCTTTTAATTGAAGTCCTTGGCTAGGTGCTTACTACTTACAGCTTCTGGATTAGTTGTCATGATAGTGGCTGCTTAACCATACCAATAATGGAAAAATTAAGTACACTGTATAAAGTATTTTGGTTTTAATACATTGTAATAAGTTTTATATATAATGTTTGCAGGTTATTCTGTATACATTGTTGAATTTGGAACGGAGAGTAGATCCCGAAGCTGGATTTCTTCTTTATCTTAAAACTGGTACTATGTACCCTGTTTCTGGAGGTCGCATGGACCGAAGAGGTAAAGTTGTTCCCTTTCCCCACAAATCTTAATTATCTTAATTAAAATGAAACATTTTAGTAATAGTTACAAGGTTTTCTCTTATGAAAATATCTGCACTTAGGGATGTATTGCTTGTTACAATGTTACTAATTCCAATAAGTTTCTGCTGAGAACTTAGTTGTTCTATTAGTACTCCACTAGGACTTTGCTATATGTTTCTTAGCTGAATAAAAAGTTGATAGCTGGTTACTTTGAGTTAGTATTACAGACAAACCCAAAACCATACCCTTCAGCTTAGTCTGTTTTTTAATTCTTTGACAGAATTAATGAAGTTAAGAAACCATGTGGCCTTCTACTTAATGCACAGTATACATGAATCTGCCATGGGAAGACAAAATTCACAGCTTGCTGCTTTGCCTCCTGTAGTAGATGACAGTCAAGCCTGTAAATATTGCTCCCAAGTACACAATTGCTTTCTATACGGCAGGTAAAAAGAAAAAAAGTTTTGACTCATGTTTTTAAATAAGCTTGAATAATTGTAGATTTTGATACTGTGGTTTCATTTTTGTGGTTGACAGCCTCTTATTTCTGTGAGGACTCTTGCACTCCAAAAGAATGCTCCATAGACTCCACTGCGACTTTTATAGTGCAGGTCCCTACTCTCACACACGCTCAGTGTGTTTGCTCAGGTACACTTTCTGCAAGGCCAAGTCTGAGATAAGCCTCAACAACATACTTGATGACAATAACTGATTTCTGTTGCATCTAAGTAAATAATAATGATTTTAAAAGGTATATTCTTTCAGCTCTTTAAAATAGCAGTTTTTAAAGGCTGAATTATGGCTGGACAGCAACTCTTTCACTTTGACTCTGTAGGAGACTGCTTTCCTATAGAGTATCACACCAGTACTGATACTGTTGTGGTTTACTCAGAACAGGTGCATTGATATTACTCTGCTAAAGTGTTGCATCTCCTGTTGAAGAGAAGTAATAACCAAATACTTGACAAATTTTCACATAAAGTTATTGAATTGTTTTTAAAACAATTAGGTTTTACTTTTGTTTATATGCTGCACAAAAAAACAGAACCAAAATTGTATATTGAAGAGATCAAATGAGATATGTTAGAACTGGAGAGCTTTTGGGATAATCTTGTGTAAATATAACGCATGATTCTTTTTCGACTTGTAGGAACGGAAACGTAGGTTGAAGGAGCTAGATTAATGGCCATACATGATAGATTTTAGTAAACTACTTTTTGTGAAATATTACTTCTAATATTCAGTTGTTAGAGCAAGAGGATTATTGCTAACTGGGTAGCTGTTCACTTCTGCAACAACTTTTTTTTTCGTTGCATCTTGTATCTCTGATTAGGTATAATGTCTATTGATACTTAGTTTTGAGATGAATTAAAGTCTGCTTGTGTATTAACTATTAAATCCACTTTCCTTAGCTAAATCTCAATATAGTATTCATACATTACAAAAAAGGAATAAAAGATCAACTATCTGAATGTATACAGTACTATCTTTGAAATGTCTTTAACTGTTCCTTGATTAACTTATTGTCCTCCATAATTCAAAATCATAGAGATGATGTAAAGTTAGTAATATGGGATTGTTCACATGAATAAAGGATATAGATTAATCTATCTGGTATGTTACAGTATATATGTAGGTCAGCATTATTTACATATAGGCTTACAAGAAAAAAAAAGATACAAGTTGATTCTTTACTGTGTTTGGCTCTACTCCTAGAGCTGTAGAACAGAAGATGGCCAGTGTGTCTTTTCCTCCTGCTATGGTACCCATTATTGAAAGAGAGACCCAGCACCTGAAACCCTCTCACTTAGAGTATTTCAGCCTGTGGTACCTAATGTTAACCTTGGAACTGCAAAGTGGAGAGGGCAAAAAGGGATATAAAAATATATGGATGATGCCGTCTTTGGAAAGGTAAGATGTAAATTCTAACTTGATACAAATAATGTTCCCTTCAGTAACAGGAAATGAAGCATTGTAACTTGTCTTCTCACTACAAGGAATGCAAGATGTTTTCTGCTGTAGAATAGTGCTTGTAGAAATAGTCACCTGTGCTACTTGCACAGGTAGTTTTTGTGAGTTTTGTATTTGTTTTATTTTTTTTTTTTTTTAAGTGACACTTAGGAAGCAGCAAACGGCGGCCTCAGCCTTCAGAAGCCTAGCTCATTGTGCCCTTTTCCCGAGGGCTTACTTGGCAAACTATGATGCATTTTGTACTGTACTCGTAGGTGTGAATGTGGGTAAAAGCTGACTAAAGGCTCTTGTTGGCTGAAGTAGCATGTTGTTATGCATTACCTAGTCCAGCAGCTGGGAAAAAATAATTGGCAGTTTGTAGGCCCATTTCAAGGCATCTGTAAAAGTGAAATGTAGCTTGAGTTGTTTTAAGTGAAACAAGCAACTCCATAAGCAAATATGGAACATTTTAGTGAAGTGGATCTGTACATTTTGCTATTTGCTTTTTAACAGGAGATTATAGATAACTTTAGTCTAAGTATTAGAGTCTGTTCTTGGAACAAGTATAAGAGTTGACTACTTAATCTTCCTGGCTCTTGGTGTGCGCGGTTTGGGTTTTGTTTGTTTGTTTTTTGTTTTGTTGCTTTAGGGTTTTTTGTTTGTGGGGTGTTTTGTGTTTTTTTGGTTGTTTTTTTTAATTTGTTTTGGAGCTTATTTTTGAGGGGGAGTGTCTGCTGGGTTTGGTTGGTTACAGGTGATATGTTTTTTACTGTTGGGTTGTTTTTTTTTTTTTTATATTTCACTTGAGAGTGTCTTAATATTAAAGCATATTTATTTTTCAATTATCTTCAGAGAGAAGACTGGAGATTGTGTTGGGAACATGATCAGAGTTGAAGAAGTACAGGAAATTTCTGAAGGAAAGTACTTACATTTCTTCCAACGTGGAAATGGTGCCATCCCTGCAACAAACCTATTGGTTGGTGATAGAGTGGTTGTGAGTGGAGAGGAAAATGGTTTACTTGGTTTGGCTACTGGCTATGTTAATGAAGTCAGTGTGACAAAGGTCTCCTGTTTATTAGACAGGTAATAGAATGCAAGGCAAAATATCCGTGTGAAGACACTATGATACTGGCTTCAGGAAGGGTGCTTCTGGGTGTCCTAAATGCTCTGACATGTTCTGACTTCTCTGGCTGGGCTTGGGGAGGTACCCTTCAGAAATTCTCATACCTTGATTGAGAAGTTCAATACTTGGTCAGCATATATGCCTGTCTATTTAACTATGTTTTTTGAATAAAAGCATGCTTGCGAATGTCCATTTACTTGTGACTCCAAAGTGAGACTATATGGATACAGTGATTACTGTACTGATAGTAATTTTTGTTACTTGGACTATATTGTCTTTAATTTGGGCTCCAATAGTGTTTTATTTAGGTCAGTTAAGTGTATTTCTTCTAGTCGTTGCTTCACCCTAGGACCCTTGGCAGATATCATTTAACACTTGGTAGCAAGTCTTTAATCATCAACGTACTGCTTATAAATGGAATTATTTTGTCCATGTTACTGTCATCCTTCAGGAATTTGTCAAAGCTCCCCAAGAACATCATATTTAGGTTGGATCATGAAGAAGGCAATTTTGGCATAGGAGTCACTTTTGAAAACCTTTCTAAATTGATGAAAGATTCCCCAGTCAGGTACGAGAAATCAAATTAATTTCACACTTTCAATATTTTCAGGTGAAGTTTCTCAACTGATAACTGTTCTTGGTTGGTTTCTTTCATCCACAGTGAAAGGCTCCGCAACTTGATAATTGACTTCCATAAACCACGTTTTATTCAGCATTTGAGCTCTGTCCTTCCTCCAGAAGCAAAGGAAACTGTTGCAAATATTTTAAAAGGTACAAAGTGGCTTTCTCCAAAATCCTGTTGGGTAGTGCATCTCTGTAGCCAAAACATCTCTCACACTAACTATAAAGGGTTTTTCCTCCTTTTGGTTCCAGTGGTAGTTTTCTGCCTAAAGGTTAAAACCAAATTTGTACCTTGCATGTTTTCCTTTGATTAATTAAGTCTTAAACTAGTTGGGAGACCTGACCAGATGTTTGTGTACAGCTTTATTTTTCTCCTGTTGCTGCAGCTTGCAATTTCAAACAGTGCACTGTATAATTACCTCCCTAACCTTTACAAAAGGAAAGAACAGGGAAGGCTCTTGGGACAGGGGGAAGCAGACTGAGAGAGTGGAATGAGATAAGCTTTGGTGTAAGCATTCACTTGCATAATTACTCTTGTTGACTTGTTGGCTGTTCTGTAGTGTGTGATACTTTGTGGTGCTTTTTAATGTCTTTTTTAAAAACAAAACTTATTTAGGTATGTGGCAATGTTTGGTATTTGGTGATAATATTGCATTGCTCTCTGACAGAGTTTTCTGTGAAAGCAGAAATTTAACTGAATTCTCTTAGAGCAAACGGAACTTTTCATTAAAACTCAGTCTGAAGACTTATTTTTTTACTTGAGCTTTGCCTAGCTCAAATAGCTGGAATGTACTGCTTATTTACATCAGGCTGGGGAAGCACAGCTCTGACAAAATGCTGCTTCTAAACAAAATGATGCTATATATGCAACTCATTTTCCTTTTCTCTGAGCTGTATGTTTGAATGTGGTATGATAGAATCATATGATAAAATAGAAATGCCTGTGCACAATATCATATGGAGGTGACGGTCATTTAAGATAGCAGAAAAAAAGGCACAAAAGGTCCAAGAATAAAAATATCTTCAGTGATTTATTTCCAGTAGTACAGATGCTATATTATGTGTTTGTGTATTATGTTTAATATCATCGCTTCATTAGAACATACAGACTTTGCTCAATTTTTTTTTTTCTTTAAGGGGTCTAGTGGAGGAGGAAACTATAGTTTTGTTTTACTAACTTTAGCAATTATTGCAATGTTTATGAAGTATAGACATTTCATTTTGATTTTTCTTCTTAAAGGTCTAAATAAACCTCAGAAACAGGCAATGAAAAAAGTGCTTCTTTCAAAAGACTACACACTTATTGTGGGCATGCCTGGAACAGGAAAAACTACTACAATATGCGCTCTAGTAAGATTGTGTACCTTGATGTTTAAATTTTTTTATGAGATTTAGAGGATAGCATTAGACAAATTGTGTCCAAAGCATACTGCCCAAAGTTGTTGTGACTTAGTCTACTGGTAACTGCATAATTTCAAAGAAAATGTGCTTCCTTCTACTTAAGAACTTATATTTAATATAACTAAAAATGTATTTTTAGAGTAGAAGTCTCTTGCTTGTATAGGCATGTATGTGGGAGAGAGGAGATTGAAGTGTGATATTTAATCACTTCTGTGACACTTTAATATTAAAATTCTTTGGCCCCAAGTGTCCTCAAATCCTGAGTTGCAGTTCAGAAAAGGGACTCCTTGGGGAATTCAGTAACTTGCTCACTGTAAATTTTATGAACCCATGGTGCTGCAGCTATGTACAGCCTGCTAGCCGTCTCCTCTAGTTAGTGGTTCTCTTTCCCCAGAAATGGACTATAGGAGCATACTGGATTCAGACTGTGGGCTGAGCAAGTTTTTCTTGAAATTGCAGTGTCATCTCATTTCCAGTTGTCATCAACTCATGGGGAAAGAGGAGGCTGGGAAGCAAGCAGCTGCTGGTATCATCAGATCAGCCTGTTCTACTGAATCTGTTGTGGATAAATTGTCATGGAGAACAGCGCTTGTGGGAATTGGCTGCATGACTTGTTCTGACAGTGAGGATCTTTAGAGTGCAGTTCCTTCTTTTCAGTGCAGTTTGAGTGTGTGGATTTTCTTAGCTCTGTTTGTGACATGTATAGGAGGCCTGCTGTTTATGAGAACCATTAGGTCTATTGCCCATATTGCTTTGACAACAGCTAACTGGCAGATCTTGTGAGAAAGACTGATATAAATAAAGTCATGCTGGTTATTCGTTCCTTCCAAAACTTTGGGTTTTTTACCTAGTCAAACATGGGATTGCTGATTCTTCTTTATGGACTAATACCTTTTCCTTCCCTTTGCAACTCGTTAGGTGAGAATTCTTTCTGCTTGTGGCTTCAGTGTTCTTCTGACTAGTTTTACACACACTGCTGTGGACAATATCCTGCTAAAGCTAGCCAAATTCAAAGTGGGTTTCCTGCGCTTGGGGCAAGCTCAGAAGGTTCATCCAGATATACGGAAATTTACGGAAGAAGAAATTTTCAGGTCCAAATCAATTAAATCTGTAGCAGATGTGGAAAAGGTCTATAACAGTCAGGTGAGAAGAGTTTCTGCGCTAGCCCTGCCAATTATTAAGGGATAGCTACATTAGTATTATGGTTGGTTGGATGACACAGGGAAGGAACTTATCCCAAAGGTGTGTTATTACTATATGAAATCTGAGCTGAAAAAGATACTCCATCTCTTCAATTTCTTTATAGCAATAATGACCAATGTTAAGTGTCTGAAAGTTGAAAATCATTGTTTATGCTTACAAAAGGTAACTTAGCTTTGTAATAAGTCCCAAAGACTCCAGTGCCTTTATCTGAGATCTTGTGTGGGGGGGTGGGGATAGTGAACTGCTGCAACCTTCTCTATCATTATGCACCTGTTGCTGCTGTTCGTCTCTTTTTTTCCTCCCATTTGTGCTTGTTGGGCCATTATTACAATGAGCAGATGAGGAAGAGGAAGCGGTGTGTTGTGGAGCTGACCTGGCCGAACACTAATTTTTGATTGAAAAATAAATGCTGCCTGTGCAAACCATATCAGGAGCTGGGTAAACTGAATCAGTGGCAGCTTTCAATTAAATTTCTTGATAGAATGAAGCTTTGTGGTAGTTGGAATAAATGCCAACTTTGCAAAAGACGCCATTTATGTTTTTTGTTGATAGGCATTGCAGGGGAATGATTAAAGTCATAAGGGAAGTGACTTAATGTTTCATATTCTAGTCATTTTTTATTGCAGTGGAAGCACAGTACTGGGAAGAACTGTGCTGCAGTTTTATCTTTGGGATTAAAAAATCCCAACCAAACATGTAGTTTTCCAAAGCAGTTATTTCAGCACACTCCATGGACTGTATATGCGTAGAACCTGGTACACTGAACACATGGTAGGAACAAGTTATTTACTACAGTCTGCTATAAGCTGGTTTTTGTTTGTCGCTTGCAATCAATGCAAGCATATGAGACCAATAGGTAACTAAGGTGTGCTGGTCTGATTTTGAAGATTAAGAATTTTATTTGATTTACATTTTAGTTTAGTGGGATTTTTTTTTTTTTTTATTTTAATCTGGAAAATGTAGTGCTAAAGGGAATAAGATGTATCTTATCCTTAAAGTGTGTCTCAATTTTCAGGCAGTGGTAGCAACATCTTGCATGGGAGTAAATCACCCTGTCTTTGTTCAGAGGCAGTTTGATTTCTGTATTGTTGATGAAGCCTCCCAGATAAGCCAGCTCATCTGTCTGGGCCCACTGTTCTGCTCCAAGAGGTTTGTGCTGGTAGGGGATCATCAGCAGCTGCCTCCACTTGTACTGAATGCAGAAGCAAAGTAAGAGAAAATGCTACTGGACAATTATTAGTAACATGAATTTTTGGAAGGGTTTTGCAACATTTCAGGTGACACATCTTTGTTGGTTTTATTTTTTTGTTTTGTGACAGAGATCTTGGCATGAGTGAAAGCTTATTTAAAAGGCTGGAACAAAACCAAAATGCTGTTGTCCAATTGACTGTGCAATACAGAATGAATAGGTATTTTAAACTTTTATCTATTATATTGGGTTCTTAATGTTGTGGGATTGAAAATGCAGGATTTAATGCCTCTTCTTGTTCTTTCAATCTTCAGCAAAATTATGTCACTGAGTAACATGTTAGTGTATGAAGGCAAACTGGAATGTGGCTCAGAGAAGGTGTCAAATGCCACTGTTAACTTGCCCAACCTAATAAAATTGAAACTGGACCTTGCAGATGCCTCAAAAACATGGTTGAAAAATGTACTTGATCCAGGCACACCTGTGTGTTTTCTGAACACAGAGAAGGTAATGTTCTCTTTTTATTATGTTCTTCCTTCAAAATTGTGGTTTTGATGCAAGTTCTCAGTACAGTCAACATGTAAAACATGTAATACAGATACTGCTGGAACAATTGCGTCTAAGAGCAGCAGAAAAGTTTAATTTGGATATTTTAGACAAATAGTGAATGTGCTGTAAACTTTCTTCTCATGTACAGAGTGTAGCTCAAAGTTTGTGGCCATATTGAATGCCCTTGCAAGCATAGAATGACCTCACTTCCAGTGTCCATGGTGTCTAGGATGTGTACCAATGGCAGGAATGATTGCAATTCTCCATTGAATTTCACAAACATTGTATACACTGAAGTGTGAGGGAGGAGTAAGTTGCTTTAGGTGTGTTCTTTAATGGAGACTCAAATGTTTGCCAGAAAAATAAAACTCTATAGAGTGGTTAAGAATCATGTAAAGAAACTGACTTCTAAATAAAATGAACAAAAGTTTAAAGGCATGTGGAAAATGACTAGGAAGTTAGTACATATTTGCAATTTTTGGTCTAAAAAGAAACACAGTGTTTAATTAGTTACTTAGAGACATTTCTAAAAATGCCTAAACAGGCGGACTTTTTCTAGGAATGCCTCAATAGCTGCTGTCTCTTTCATAGAAAAGCAGATAGTTGGTCCTTGCGAAGAGGTTTATTCCAGTAAAGAACTGGCTGATACACTGTTCATGTATTAATCATACCAAAATTTGTAATCTGAAAGCTAGAGTTCCTGTTCCATTTTTTTTTTTTTTTTTTT
>JANHGB010047930.1:0-37508 GCA_026283785.1 Coracopsis vasa
CTAAGATCTAGCTCTCACCCATGGAGAGCAACTCCAGCTTGGAAAGCTGGCAGTATCTGTGTGCTCAGCGCATACCTGGCTCACCAGCATCTTCCAACTTGGAAGTTGCTTTGTCTCTCTTTCATGAAAACATAATCTTTTCTGCTTAGAAGTTCATCACTTCTTGCTGCTTCCTTGGCTTCCAATGAAGTTATAATCCTGCAAGGGTGAAATCCTTATTAGTTGCAAGGAAGTCAACAAAACCTGCAAAGTATTTTGTAGAGAAGGCAGGAGATAAATGCAAATGGTGTTTGTGTGACAAACAGTGGTTTTGGGTTTAATAACAATTGATTCATTTTTTACTCCCTGTGACTGAGGATGACTCACTGCTGTTTCTCATTTTTAATTAATAGAAGAAAATATAATCATAATATTTATTCTCTCCATGAGTAGTTCTGGTTCTAAGCAGCTACACAGAAGAAAGGGCAACAAATCAGACCCATTCATTCCTGTCTGTGAGTCTGAAACGGATGTCCATCTAGACTCTGCAAAATGTCTTTCCTCCCACCTTTCACTCCTAGGTAGACATCAAATGCTGGTGTTTACACAGCCCACTGATGCTGAAGAAGCTGCCCAAAGCTGATAGAAAACCCTTTCTTCACTGATCCCAAAAGATTCAGTCAGCCCCAAAACTGTCTATTAATTACAGATTATCATCCAGATAAGGGACAAGCTTGAACGCAATCAGTACAGAACCAGCAAGAAACCCTTTTATAACCATTAAGAGAACTCAGGGTTGCTGCAAAAAGTTTCCTTCTCTTGCTTGGTGACCAGCAGGACCTGACATACTCATGTGGTTTTGCATTCACATCTACATTTCTGAAAGCAGAATCAGCTCTGTGATCAATTAATATTTTGGAAGGAGAGACTCATAAGATGTGCTGTCCTTAGGTCTGCGCCATGCTCAGAGCTGCCTGTATTCATGCAACAAGGCTGTCTTTGAACTCCTCTCTTTGACTCTTCAATCTGTTCACAGAACAAGCGTACAGTGTAACTGGCAACTCAACCTTGGCACAGGCACAAAAGTTAATCAGAATGAACAGCGAAGCCATCCGTCTGTTGAGACAGATACCTTCAGCCACTCACTTGTTCATGGTAGGGAAGCCCATTTCGTTGGGTTTGTTACCTAATGATTTTCCTGTCATGTTAAATTGCTTATCAATCAAGTTAAGTGACAATAGAATTTTGTATTGCAGCACCTAAAGTGGCACCAGGAAGCTGAATTGCTCACTCATGGACTTTTAATCCTTGGTTTTCCTTGTTGATTTAATTTTAAAGAAATGTGAATTGTTCTGCAGTCTACTGAGGGTCAGTGTGGCAGAGGAAGGGAACAGGGAAGCAGAACCTTTGCTCTAAAAGTGTTGAGGAAGCACCAAGCAAAATAAGAGCTGATACCTTAGATCTGCTGAGGCCACAGTTACTTCTAATTAGTCAGAAGTAGAGACCACATACCTATTAGAGGAGAAGAATGTGTAAATAGAAGTCTTGCCTGAAGGCAGACTTATTCTATTTGGGCCATGTTGATAAAGGTGCTGTCTTTTGTTTCCTGTTTGATTTTAGCAGATTACCTGAGGCTTTGGTGTTCTGTCTTTTCTCCATTCAGCAGCATGTTTCCTGGTCATTAGGAATTACCAAACTCATTTGTAATCTCAGTTTTGAATCTGTGCTTCCCAGTGATTCCCAGCTAATTCTTTCACTCCTATTTATAAAGACCAGTGCCTTTTCTCCATCAGTGATTTTTGTGGGTATGAGGGATGCTGCAGCTGAGGAGAGGCAGATGAGCAGCTGAAGCAGTAACAGGCTCTGCAGCCTCTGCAGCCTTGGAGGTGGTGCTGCAGTAGTAGAGAGGGTTCCCCTCAGTGCCTGCAGTGCTGAGAGCCTCTACAGAGGCACTGAGTGTGAAATGGGACCTTCTTAAGTCCCAATGAGGGAAAGGTTTTTTTATGAAAGGCAATAAGTACAAAACCACTCATAACAGCACTCATAACAATTATGCTGTTTCATGACATTGCCTTTCACAGCAATAACTACTTACTTATTCACTGTCATACTCAACCCTTGTTACAGGATGTACTTTGTATCTTTTATAATTCACCTACTTCTTCAGCTCATATATTGGTCCCCATTGACTATAAAATGATATAGCTAATAGAGGGTAGTAGCAACACTCAGAGCAAGGGATATTAATTTCTTATATTTTATAATTAAAAAAAAAGTCTTAATCTTAACAAAGCATGGGAAAAGAGACAGTGAATGAATGCAGAAAATAGCTGAGACCCCACCTCTACACGTAAAGGAACAATCAGTGCACAACATACAAGAGAAAGAGAAGCTGGAAAGTGAAAAAGGTGAAAGAAGCCTTATACCTGTTATTGCCTTCTATGGAGAAAACATTACAAAAACTGGAGCTTTGTTAAGATTTCCCGGGGACCTATGCTGTAGAAAATATTGGGGGGGTTGTGGATTTTTTTGACTTGGTATCTTGAAAGGACCACTGCTGATGAAGAGTTGCAATGATGGGTTTAGCTGGTTGCTGTACATGGAGTAGGACTCTACAGCTGGTTCTACAGAGGCAAGGTCCAGCATCAGTATTTACCTGGTGGTGGGGAAAAGTGCAGGGGCTGTTCCCCAACCCCCCTAACCCCTCTCCTGCTGGGTGATTTTACACAAGAGGAGATGACCAAGGCCTTATGGCTTTTCCTGTCATGGTATGAACATCCTTTAGGAAAGGAAGTGGTTGGTTTGTCTAGACAAATCTCAGGGGGGTAAGGCATCTATGAAGCCCAGGCTTTTAACCCATTGAGAGTGTTGTGTGCAGCATCAAATTAAAAACTTGTATTAGAGTGAAGCCTGCAGACTTCTGACTATTTATTCACTTGATATGGTAAACATTCTTGTATGTTTTGCATCGGTCCTTTCCTAAGCGGTCATTTACTCATTCAGCAAGGAGTTTATAGTAGTAGTTCTCTGATTATCATCTTTTTTCATGATTACAACAGAAGGCTTTAAACATAGACTCTGTGCATTTAACTCTTTCTTTCCTGTGCTCTGCATCTTTCAGCACTATCCACTTGTGAGGAGACTCCTCCACAGAGATGCACCACCGTGCCCTTCATAAATCTGCTGTTACAGGAGAGCCAGTCTTGTCCTGTCTTTAAGCTTTTATTCATAGTTAGCAACAACCTTGGCTGTGTACTTCAAAGAATTTTCTATTCTAAACCATATATGATCTGCATGCATATATGTGTATCTACACATTTGAATATACATACATATATTCTTCGTGACAGTTAGTACACAAAATTTGGGGGTTTTACTGGTGTTAGAAAATGAGGGATTTTCACTGCCTTTTTGAATTCTAGAAATAATTCTGAGCACAATGTAACTAAAGCTGAGAGAAAAATCCAAAGGTCATTTTAAAAAATAACTCCCAAGACATTATTCAGAGAACTAGCATAGATATTTTTCTTATAAAGAGAATCTGCTAATATTTTATACTCTAGATTAGGGTCTCAGTGCTTTTTACAAGAAAGCAACATTAATATCACTATACTTATTAAAACTGAGAATGAAGGGTGCTTCAGGAAGGCTTCTGTTGGCACAAGGAACATTTTTATCAGATTCATCACCTCCAAAGCAGTTCTGGTTGGCCCTTTTTATGGGCTTGTACTTCACATCTCCATATATGCATTTCATGAGCTGAGAGAAAAAAGGTACAGCTTGGCTGTTACCTGTTTCTCTGACACCAGCAGTGAAACGATGAGTACAGCTGGAGGATAAACCTGGTGTCCCCAGAAGTTTAGGAGATTCTCAGTGTCAAGAATGCATCTGAAATGTGACCTCAGGACTCACTCTGACAGGGAAATGCTGCTGATGGAAAATTCCTGTTGAATCAGTGGCAAACATCTTTCTTTCCTCAAAGAATCCGTGTTTTGACATACCCCAGCTGTGGATGAGTCAGGTAATCCTAGGCCAAAAAAGAAGGCTTTCTAATTCCCTTTACAGCTGTGTGGATCACTGAAACAGATGAGATAGGAATGCTGAGGTCTGGGGTCTCAGGGAAATGTGGGTACTTCTTGGGTGAGATACCTTTGCCTCCTTAGCATAGGGTCACCCAGGTGCATAGTGCAGACTCCTGGAGCCCATTTGGAGGGGAATGAAAGTCCCTACTCTGCAGAAGGACCAGAAACACCTATATCCTCCTGTGCATCTCCGTGTCTTTCAATCATTTCCTCCCTCACAGATCACTGCAAGTACTTCTCTAACTGCTTTTCCTTTCACAGCTCTTGCTCTTGCTTGTTCTCTCCCTCCTTATGAGGGTGTTACTTAGGTGGTTTTTTTGAGCCTCCAGGAGATTGTTTACAAGCTTATTCATTGTGGCAGCTGTGTGGCTTGACTCACCCAACAGACATGAAGTGGAACAGGAGCTCTTGCAGGTTTTGAAACAAAACATGGTCTTCAGGAAGAATTCAATCTATTCCTACAGCAGAAAGTCCTTCCTAGCATGAAACTATTGGCCTTTGACTCCTGCACATAAGCAGGTTAACACCTCCAGTTTTATTATGCCCATCAGTAGCTCCTAGAAATTCATCTTCAATGTGAAAACTTTTTGACTGCCAAAAACTTATTAACTGTCAAAAAATCCAAACAATGGATTTTCTATATCCACCCATCCAGTGATCTCTTCAGAGAGCGTCAGATGGCTGCTTAAGCATACCCTTTCCTGCTTGAATCTATGCTGGGTATTGCTCTTTATTTAAGACATAGTAAGGCAGCTGAGGAAATAATCATAGGAGTTAAACTTGAAAATAACCTATTTTGTTGTAAAGGTTCAATAGCAGGCTACTGATATGAAAGACTGTGAATCAGAGCTAGTACCCTTACTCCCCTCTAACTCCATTGGCTCATGGTGTGCATTGATATAAGGGGAAAGAAAATAAGAACACAATTATTCTCTATTTGAATGACTCTATATCTAATCACAGGTAGCACAGATGGAAGGCACAGAATAGTCTTGGGGATGTGCTGATCAGTCACCTAGTAAAATATCTCACCTAAAGCTGTACTTGGAATATTTCTCCCATTTAGTCCATTGCATGTGTTGAACAATTACTGTAATACATGTGAGGTCTAATTTATACCCCTCCCTGCACAGTCTCTTTCACCTCCCTAAAGTGAGTCAGTCTGTCCAGCCAATGATTTTTACTATGGCTCCTGAATCAAATACAAGACATCTCCTGACACCTTTCCCAAAGAGATAGATACAGCTGAGCAGATTAGCAAGTAAAGTCAATGTACATACTGAAACTGTTATAAAGCTCTGAAACTTGTTATACAGTGGATGATCATCCTTGTATCCAGGGGATGGGAAGAATAATTGTCCCTTTTACCCAAAATCTGAATATTATAAGTTTGACTGTGAAGCTCATCATAGAAATTCAGCCATAATTTGCAGCCTGGGATAAAAATGGCATCATGCTTCCTATAAAGAGTTGAAGTGGAAAATCTGGGGTTTGTGTATGGATTGACAGAGAGCAATAAGTTTTTGCTTTCAGAAATGCAAGAACCTGGAGTTGTCTATATAGTAAAAGAATTGCTAAATTCCAGAGGATGCATAAACCACAGTCAAGTATTCCTGACATGGAGGAGAAATTAAGAAAGACATTTTTAATTAGTTTTTAGCAAGTCTTGCTCAGGATAAGGTAATAAGGTGACCTTTTTGGAGTTTTTTTCCCCAGGAAGGTTTCCAGAGCTTGTAGTGAGGAATAGTTTCTATTTGTCCAAGAAAAACAGTGGTTTATAGAGATTTTCTTAGAAAGTCTTTCTTTTGATGGTGATAATTGTCTATGAGGTTGTACTACATGTTAGTGAAAAGTATAACCTTTCATCCAGCAATACAGATTTACTATGTCATTTCATCTTCCTAGGAAGTGGGGATGAATCATACATATGTGTATATAAATACACATACATTATGTGACATCAAACTGCTGAGCAACTGTTTGGCTGCCTAGGAGTTCCACAGAGCTCCTTTGTGTCCATCTTGAACACTAAAGCCTATTTACATTTTGACAGTGAGCACCAATTTCCCACAAAAATCTTGCTGGTTTCACCTGTGAAGTGCAAAATTCAAAACAAGGCAAAAATTCACTTGAGAAGTGATGCCTTTGCTGTTATTTTCTTGATCTCTGGGGAAAAAAAAAAAAGAAAAAGTGCAAATCTATCCTGACATCCTGAAAAAAAACAAATTGCTTTTTAAAATAAATTCAATCCCTATGCAATAAGTTCAGCTCAAATTCTGCATGAATTCCAAACTGAGATTGATGCATTTTAAATATATGTTCTTTTTAGCTTCCTTTTCCTAAAAAAAAAACAAAACCAAAAACCAACCAATACTGGATTGTTTAGAGCAACATTGCTGGAGACTGACAGCTGACTTTACATAGGAGAATTAATCTTTTATAAGCCTGTCTGTCATGATATTACTGGAACAAGGCAGTATATATCAGACTGCCTTTATAATATTTGTAGCTTGCTTTAATTAGGTCTTTGTTTCCTTTACCCTGGGGATCATCTTCCTTTTAAAGAAGCGATTTGTTCCTTTTATCAGATGATAGTCTAGTATGTATGTGGCCTACTTAAGAACCAAGACTAATTAAAGAAGAAAAAGGAATCATATAAATTCAAAAATAAGAGAGCTACAGTAAATACAAGTTAATGCAGTTAGGAAGGAAAACTTTGAATTACATAAGGGAAGAAGTCATCTGATATTGCTAGTACAAGCAACCTCCTCTGCTCAATCATGCAAGACAATGTGGAAACAGGAATGGACATTTAAGTCAATTCAGGGACCACAACTCAATTAATTTCATGGTGCCTCAAGCAAATGGGTATGTGCTGTGGTACACACCAAGCTGTTAAAAGCATACATGGTGGTGTTACAGGGATCCCGACATTCAGCCAGACATGGATCACTTGGATGCATAAGAGGAAGAAAGCAGAGTCCAGAGGACCTCAGGCAAGGACCACACTGTGTGTCTCAATTCTACTGTGCACATAGTCCAAGGCTGAAAACTAGCAACTTGAGATACAGCCCTGATAGCAAAAATCAGTATTGGATAGTGTCTGGAAGCTGCAAGAAGCCATGAAGTGCTGAGTGACCTTCAGATGGCTGTAGGAGATTTTCACATCTCAGACTTCCTCACCTCAAAAAAGCTTCAGAGAAGGTGGAAAATTTGCAGGACTTTGCTCATTTGGTTAATGGGAAATTGGCTTTGTGGCTTCTTGATCTACTTCCTCCCTCTGCTTCTCTCAGCTTGCCTAAGGCTAGTAATTAAAAGCCCTGTGAGAACACAGAGATTGGGTCAGGCTATAGGTATTAGAAAAAATTAGGTAGAGAGGGAGAAGAGGCTTGCTCAAAGATATGAGGACTGTTTTGACAGCTGCAAATGTTGTGCCTAATACTATGGGAGTAACCACAGAGCCACAGGCACCTCCAATAACCCAACTGAAACACCACTGTGTAAAACAGGCAAACCCAGAACTGCCTGTACTACCTCCTCACGAAGCAGAAGTACCCGCAAAAAGTGTCTGTGCCCAAGGTGCAGGTTGTTGGGTAGGTGACTAGTTGAACTTCTCAACTTCGGTGTTAGTGTATGTAAGAATTCTGCAAGCTGGGGAAAATTTGTGGTGCAATTGGACAAAATGCCAGATTTGTTATAAAACCTTAGGCATAGGGGTTTGTCAGTGTTTGTTCTGCTATTTGTAAGAAAGAAAAAACTTCCTTTGTCATGTGTATGATCTTGGGAGAAAAAAAAAAAAAGTCACTTATTCGATGGTCCCCTCCAAGCAGCTTACAAAATGAACGATCAATAAAAGAATTATGTCTTTTTACGGTAATGACTTATAAATCCATGCAGCTTTCAGGAATTCTTTACGTGGTAAAGCATGCAAGTTATTTCAATCATCATCAGCTAGACATGAGAAGATCAAAATAAATCCTGAAGGTGGAATGTGGAATCTATACTCTGCTGCATATCAGGTAAAGAAGCTTTTTTTACACCTTATGTCAAGTCTGCTGGTTATGTGGGATGAATTTATACCTCTGATGTCAACTTTCTCCTATCACAGGCTGTCAAAAAAGTGAGTGAAGGACCTGTGCTGAAGACTGGATGCCTCGTCTCACAGTCTATTTATTTTGTATACAGTGACATGTCAGGCTTTTCATTTTTTGACACACAGCAATAGTAGTTGCTTTCTGGGTTGGCTTTTCCCTCCCCCACCATGACTGAGTCAATCTCCTGGGACGAAAAGCTCAGCCGTAACCTGCAGGAATGAAGCATCCTGAGTCAATTCTTTAGGCCTTGCAGGGCTGGGCTCCTTGCATAGCTGTGGGGAGGAAGTGGCAGACGTGTTACCGGCACAGAGTTCATAAAATTAAGGAAGTAGCATGTTTTCACATCTCTCCCATGTTTCAAAAATAGGAATCCTTTGTCCTGCCAAATGTGTGTATAAATAGCCTTGTTATCTGTGCTTTGCACAAATTGATGTAGACACCTAAAGATATATAAGATTATTTGCTTATTTTTCCCCAAAGTTCAATGGATGTTCTATAGTCAAAGGAAAATATACTTTCAGGTGTCAACTAATATCATTGCCAAGAATTTGCATTTGTAAAACAGACTAGAGCCAAAGTAATCTCTAGAGGATGAGAAAAAAAAAATATGTACATGAAAGGCATTGCTGAAGGAGAGAAACAGGGAATTTGGTGAAATGCAAGAGGGCCTCTGCAAATGCTGACACTGGAAACATCAATGCTTTTGTGATGGGAACATCAGACACCAGAATAGAATAGGCTTACCCATTACAGTATGGCCTGCAAGCTGGTGAGAGAATTCAGGAGTCTGTACGGATCCCTGTCTATAGGGTACTTCTGAAAATGCCAACCTTTAGATGTCCTTTGAGAGACAGGAGCCTGCAATAAGCACCACTAAGATGATCTTGAAGAACCAAGATCTCTTCAAGGTTTAGTGAGATGTAGACAGACACCTGATTGCAAAATTCACTATTTTGGTTTTGAAACTTGACAAAGTTTATGATTTTTGCCATTGAGCTCAATTTGTATCCACCTGGAAAACTAAGCTTTTCGTCTTGTCATCTGGATATAAACTAGAGTTTATACAGCTACAGTAGCCAGGTAAGTGGATCGTGTTGCACTGGTTGAGACTTACTTTATGCAAATAGCTATACCTGTGGTATGAAAATTTTGTTAAACTTTCCCCTTCCTAAAAAAGGAACCTTCTGTGGCATATTTGTTGCAATACCCTGTTGGTTTCCAGCATTTACAGTTCTATTGTGGTTTTACTTTGAGGGAGACCTAGGGAACAGAGAGGAATTGGGGTTGAATTCTTACTGCGGGTCACGGCACTTGGAGTGCTGCAGGTTTTTCCCAAATATATCCAGTGCTCACAAGGCTAAAACAGTTATGAGTGCTGAGTTAGCACTGACTGGGCCATTGTAGGTTTTATTTCAGGGTGTGCGTTGAAATAGTTTGGAGCAGTTTTTACCAGAGCCCCTAGGGCAGCGTGTTTGTGCTTCTGCTGCTGCTTTCATACATTAAGAAGAAATAGACATTAAGAGAGTGACACACCTCTAAAAAAAAGAAGTTTACAGATGCAAAAATATTAATTTCAAGTTGTGAAACTATTCTTTATATAATAATTATAAGCAATACTAGGGATCCAGTTGGGATCTAACACTGAGGGTTAAGATTTACAGTCTAGTGCAGGCACAATGCAGACACGAAGTCAGAAATTATGATGTAAAAAAAAATCATGTAAGAAAGAACTAATTCCCACCTCTCCAGTTTAAAGCAGCTGTTCATCTTCCTTTTAAATACTTTCAGCTTTCTCTAAGGTCTATGACAATATTGTATTCACAGATATTCTTCTAAACCTCAGGATACTTATTCTAATAGATTTGGAGCTGGAGACTGTAATGGGCATAAAATGATTTCTCGTGCTGAAAGCATTAATAGTATTTAGCTGAACAAACACCAGCAGCAACCACTTCAGTAAATACATCATAGGCAACACACATACATGCTTATAACAATTATTTATTCGACCAAATAAAAATACGCGGGCTGTATTCATGTTGAGAAACAACGTGGTGATAGCAGGTTTCACTGGGACAATCTGCTTATCTTACACGGGTATAAGAATAAAAGCTGAGAGGGCATGTGTGGGCACCACCCTGCCTTGGCAAGGCGTGTCAGGCCTCTGCCTACCTGTTTTCTTTCCAGAAAAGCTTCAAAAGAGCTAAAGCCATAGATTTCTATGGCTGTGTTAAGAATTTTAAATTATCAGCAGTTTTCATTAAACTTTCTGATCAGCTGTAACTGGCACTGTTGCCAATGATAGAGAAGAGACATTTGAAGTTTCTGCAAACAGCCATAATTCAACCAGAGGACAAGATGATAACCAGTAGCAATGTGCTTTGAAAGTGCCAGTGTAACAGCAGCCAGACTGGGAGGAAAAGTGAAGAATCACAAGGGAATAAAGCAGTTCAGAGAGATGGTAATTCTTATATGAAGTCATATCAAGGACACAGCATCATTCTGATGGAATAAAAATAGGAAAATGTCCTAGTGGCTGATCAGGCTGGATGAGGCATACCTGGAAAACCAGAAAAACAGAGAGATATAAAAAGGGAAATCAGTGCTAGTAACTACAGGTATCTATAGCTGATTGCCACAAGCAGAAGGGTAAAATTAATTTCAAAGAGAAAGAAGCGAAAATTGCAACTAAGCCAAAAGTGTTCTAAATGCATGAGAAGTTAAGTAATACACTACATTTTCACCCATATATGTCTCTTATTAAAAAGGGAGAAAAACTAATCATCAGGAAGAGGATTAAACTGTTTAGGGTACACCTATTTGGTGTAGATGCCACAAAAATATTAATAGTGACTGTTGTTTAAACAGATAATGAAAATGAGAAGGCAAGTCCTCTTCAGGAGAGGCAAAGAGTAGTTTAAAGACTGTTGAAGTGAGTGGGATATATTCAGAGTGAAAGCACAATATGAACACGCCCTTGATTCCTTTTGGAACCTGTCAAACTGTGCGTGCTTGAGTAATGATGATTTTTAACAGAAGAAAGTACATTTACAAAAATGCTGAAGTCCCAGAACACTGAAGGAGGACAAATATTATAAACACAATTAATTGTTTTAAAAGTGGAAGAAATTGTGTGATCTAGAGAATTACAGCTTAGGCGACTTAGTTTTGGTGCACAGAAAGACACTAGAAGAAATTGCATTCAAAGCACAGTAGAAATTGCTTTAATTTAGAAAATGTAAAGCTAAAAATATAAGAAAATCATGTTAATTTGATATAAAAATTGGGCATCTGAAGACGTAATTGAACAATACGAAAAGGGTGGTTTTCTAGACAGCCTGTGGCGGTAGAGCAAGACAAAAACCAGTTTAAATAGAAGCAGAGAAGACACATTTTAGATTTTAGGACAAACTTGCAAATGATAAATATGTCTAAGTAGTATCATTTGTGAAACAGGCTGTAGAATCTGCAGTTGCCAAGTCCCTGACGAAGACAACCTGATGCCTTTTCCTATGTGAAGCTTAATTTCACACCTCCTAGCAGGTGTGAACTTTTCTGTATGAGTGAGTCCCCACAGACTGCCTGTGCAAGGCCATCTTCGATGGATCACTCAACTGTGATCACTATCTGTGGTCATTCAACTTTGAAATGGGAATAAGTGTTGCATAGATAACCTCTCTTAGATTTGTGTTGGCAAGACTGAGTTGTACAAATGTGGATTGGGAAACATCTGCACAGAGGTAAGCCTGTGAGGGCTCCTGGATCTGCTCAGAGATACAGAATCATAGCATCATAGTATAGTTTGGGTTGGAAGGGATCTTCAGAGGTTGTCTAGTCCAACCTCCCTACAATGAGCAATGACATCTTCAACTAGATCAGGTTGCTCAGAACCACATCTGCATAATCCTTGTCTGTCCTATATTGGAAGGGTAGTACAACCTAGCACACATATAGCACTGCTGTGCAAGTCATGTATTTAGAGAAAGTCCCAAGGATGGCTTTTGCACAACAGAGTATCTCTTTTTTGATACTGAAACATAGCTATCAAAATATACAAGAAGTGTTCATCTACACAGCTAGACCTGAGACTGTCCCCAAGGTTAGGCAAATCAATACGTCATTTAAAAAACATTAAGATTTAAGTTTTCTGTTAAGTAAATACTACTACTATATACAGACCCAGATGAAAAAGGCAAGAGAGATACAAGAACAAAATAATAGCTGAGCCTTGCATGCAGATTTACATTTAGCTAAGCAGTAGATTTCCTCCATAGGTGCTGAAATTGTGCAAAGAGATGAGCAGCAGCATGACACATACATAGAGTGATGAGGCCTGTGACAGTCTTGGCTCTCTGGAGAATGTGTCATTTATACATGTAAGCACAGGTTTTTTCGGAGCACCAGGCAAACTTGCATCTGGAAGATGGCCACATAAATGTGGGGATTGGGAAGGAAGAAGGATCTCTCAGCATAGCACATACAACTGGAAGAGACTGAGCCTTTACCTGCTCAGAAAACCACATGTTAAAATGTCTTCTATAAAAAAAAGAGCTAAGGTACTTCTTACAACTAATGAGGACTTTTTGCTTCCCTTTTTTCTGGGCAGCTGTTCGAAAATCTCACTGTTCTCATGATCCACTTTTGAATTTCTATCCTAAGCTGGCCACTATTTGTTTATTCTATTTGTTCTTGTGCCAACATTGTTGTTCAATTATCATAGCCAGGGAGGAACCACATCCCGTCTCAGGCTTTGTTTTGCTCTTTGTCTGAGAAAGGCAAGCATCTGTCATACTTTTAGAGCTATGCACGGTGTAATGATCCCCATGCTAATGCTTGAGGGAGCTGGCTTGACAAAATAGGACTGATGCAGCCATGTCACTAAGCTGAAGAGCTCTGCCTAGCAGCAGAGTGATGATAGTACTTTGGAGGTCATTCAGTTCGTCATGGAAGATAAGGTAAGAAAATGAATTAAGATTGAATTTGGGCTGTCGTTGTTCTGGGCTTCACTGAGACACTGGGGGGAATGGAGCCAGCAGTGGTCCTTGTGCTGTTGGCTGAAATCAGGAAGAGGACTTG
Organism: Coracopsis vasa; assembly: GCA_026283785.1. Taxonomy (NCBI): domain Eukaryota; kingdom Metazoa; phylum Chordata; class Aves; order Psittaciformes; family Psittacidae; genus Coracopsis; species Coracopsis vasa. The sequence goes on from JANHGB010047930.1 coordinate 13,232, forward strand.
TTGGCAGGAATTTGATCCAATGCGCACATCCAGAGTGGTAGCTCTGCAATTCTTGGGGAAGATGCAGCATGGCTCCCTGTCACTGACTGGCCATCATTGTTGACAAAGGCAAATTAGAAGAGAGAAAAAAATGCAGTTCTGCCCTTCCTCTAACTCTGCTTCATATTCCCTTGTGGACAGGTAACACCCAGGGAGAAATGCTGTGCTCCTGTGACCCTTGGCCTTATCCTGTGGATAGGGCTTTTCTGTCCACAATATCTGCATTGCTACAAGCTCTAGGCAGAATCAGTCCCTTACGACATGGTTTCCCATGAAATAATAAAGTCATTCTGTCAATTACATCTCACTGATGACTCTGATGAAACTCAGACTTTCTCCTTATTTCTACCTCTTGGCAGAAGCAGCTTTTACATTTCTGAAATATTCACATTTGGCTGCTGAAGGCAAAAATTTTACTTTCCTAAATCTAGATATAAATATGCAAACAAATGGCTCAGACACAGAGCTCTTGCTTCTTCAGAGGTCTGTAGTTGGTTGATGCCTGAGAAAACCAGGCCACTTTTACCTAGCAGTGAACCATGCGTAGAGCAGCCTGATTTCACTGAACACATTGCCATATAGATACAAAACCATAGCTAATGCAGTGAAAGTATAATTCAAAAGTCACAGAATAAATGTTACAGATCCTGGATTTTTAAAACCAGGATGAAACTGACTCCAAACTGAAATGTAACCTTTAACTTAGAAAGTGACTATGTGTATTTGGACTAAGAGTACCTAACAATATTTTTCTTATAGACTGTTTAAAGGGAGAGTACATCTGTGTTTTTACCCTTTTCCTTTAGAGCTTAGGGAAAGAATAACACAACAACATATGGAGAGAAGAAAAACAGAGCAAGCTTTGCAAAGCCATCACATTTTTTCTGTTCTATGGGTACAGGTATTTATTTTATGTGATGTCTTATTTAGGTGACAGAAGACATAAATGACAAACAGCAGCAAACAGTGCAGACACTGGCAGCTGCTAGCATGAAATATGATGAGGTTTGTGCAATCAGCTTTGGCTTATTTCTAAACCATTATTCAAGAACTGCCACACACTGAACCTGTCTGACTCTGGTGACCAGCAGTGTGCATTCAGTCCATCTCAAGGGGCTGAGGACCGGGACTCCAAGTCACCCAGGTCCAGGATGGCAAGTCAGGAAGCTCAGAGTCCATTTCCTTATTGCTCATTCTTACCCTTTCAGTATGCTTCAGTTCCTTGTGAATGAGAGGGGAATGCAATAATTCTTAAGTAAATTGTGCATTAAACTGAGTTAAAATTGCAAAGTCATACTCTAACCTGTTGTGAGAAAGCACAAAATACAGCATTTTTTTTCTTTATTTGACATGTGAATATGAAATAATACATGTCCATTGGTACCAAACTTGTTCCATCAGGAATATATCTTTAAGTGGAGGTTTGCAGCAAATTTTTTTTAATATAACCATTTGTAAAGCTGAAAAGGCAGAGGAGTGAACTGTTTTGATCTACCATAATCACAGAATTATAGAATTGTATAGGTTAGAAAAAACCTTTACAAGTCCAGCTGTTAACCTAACACTGCCAAGTCCACCACTAATCATAAAATCTAATAATACCGCCAAGATAAAATATCAGCAAAACAATTCTTGTGAAAAGCAGTTTCTCGACTGGCAGCTGGACAATGAGTTGCCACAGTTAAGTGCCATAATATTCCAAAGAAGTACTTAGATATTCGGATAACTACATGATGAGTCAAAGCAAGAACTTACCTGTATTTCAGTCATAGGCCTGCCATGCTTAGAGGCAAACACAGTCTGAGCTGGCCTCTAGCCCACAGGGTTGAATATTGGCCGAGCACTTGTTCCTGATGGGAAGTAAAACTTAAAATCATTCCATTCTTTTATAAATAAAGATGTTCAGGCAAAAACTCTGTATGGTAACTAAGTCAAGCTTTTTCCTTAATGTGTCTGATATCACCTCCTGCCAGGAACTGTATGTTTTGTCGGCAATGGGCTGTTAAAGTGCATTTTCTTGTGTGTTACATGCTTTAGTCATTAACAGACTCTCAAAGCACTGTAAACACAGCCAACAGTGGCTTAATCCTGCACTGATTCTCAATGTTTTACACAGAATAAAAATGTTTAACATATTTATGTGTTGATTATTTCTAAAGACTTTTACAGTGGTGCCAGCACAGGTAACAGATTGAATGGTTTAATTATTTTAATTATTTTAAGGCAGTTGCAATGTAAAATGCAAATGCAGACTGGATTAACTGTTGGATCCCTATTTGCATGTCTAGCATGGTGGTCAAGGACTGTGCTCCAAGAGTAACAGTATTTTCAGGCTTTGTTCCAGCACTATTCAGCACTACCAAGTAGTTGGTGACACTACATTTCTAACATGCAGTTAGTGTTAGCAGTAAACAGTATTGCCCAAATGCCTCAGAAAAGTAAAACAAAATGATTTATTTCAAGAAAGTATGGCCAGGAGGTCAAGGGAGGTCCTTCTACCCCTCTACTCCGCTCTCATAAGACCCTACCTGGAGTACTGCATTGAGCTCTGGAGTCCTCAGCAGAGGACAGACAGGGACTTGCTGGAGCAGGTCCAGAGAAAGGATCACAGGGATGAAATGCATCTCCTATGAGGAAAGGCTGACACAGTTGAGATTGTTCAGCCTTGAGAAGAGGAGGTGCAAGGGAGATCTTATTGTGATCTTTCAGTACTTAAAAGGAGCTTATAAGAAAGATGGGGACAAACTTTTTAGTAGGGCCTGTAGTGATAGGACAAGGGGTAACAGTTTGAAAGAGGATAGATTTACACTAGATATAAGCAAGAAATTTTTTTTAATTAGGATGGTTGAAACACTGGAACAGGTTTCCCAGAAAGATTGTGGGTGGCTCGTCTCTGAATGTGTTGAAGGTCAAATTGGATTAGGCTTGATCAACTGGATCTAGTTGAAGACGTCCCCCTACTCATTGCAGTGGGGTTGGACTAGATGATGTTTAAAGGTCCCTTCCAACCCAAACTATTCTATGATTGTGTGCTAATAACTGGGCCTAGAAAGAAGGCCATAGAAGTGAGATCTTCTCTCATCTGAAGGGTAGAGCAAGTTAATAATAAATAGCTTCTTGGTGTGATCTTCCTCATCTGCAAAAGGTTCTCAGCAGTAGGATTTAACTAAAAATGTAGAGGTTCAGTCTCTAGCAGGAATCAGAGACTATTTCTCTAGACTTAATTTGGGATGTGATGGGATGTCTTTCCTGTATTCCTGTGCATCTAATAATATAAGAGCACATCCCAAGCAACGAACTCCAGTGGGGATGAAAACTCTCTTCTGTAATGAACTTGTCTGCAGTGAGGATTTCCTGAAGGATGAAGAAATTGAGGCCAGACCTCTCACTGCGCTTGGAACAGAACAGAAAAGAAAATCATCATTTTTGAGACCTGTAGCACTATATGGAACATCAGAAACAAAGACTTTTTTTGGCTTTATACTGGTCCCAGCATTGGTCAGGACAGGACTAACACTGTAGGCTTATACTACATGCAAGTCATGAGTTCTCAAACAACTTCTCATCTCCTTGGTCTGGGTACACAAGCTCACTGCACCTTGACCTTCACCCTCTTTCCTTCTCCATTCCCTGTTTTCATGGAATACAAACTTTACGGCGTAAGTGGGAAGCAAGGTGCACCCCAGCCAGCATCCAGCCAGACTAGTTAGGGGTGCTGGACCATGCAGCTGCTTCACTGGCTATGTGGGCACAGTTTAAATATGTTGCAGAGGGTGAATAAAGAAGATCTTTCTTAGAGTCTTTCACCCTGATTTTAAATAGCATAATATAGGCCTGGCCTGGTAAAATTACTTTTCTTTGATATCAAACTGAAAAGTCATTTATATACTTCCCCTGTTTTCTGCTGAAATCACTAATATAATAAAAACTTGCTCAAATGAATATCATGCGCCCAGTGGAACAGCTCTGAATTTCTCATTTCCTTTCTGCTCCTGCTATAATTAAAGTAAAATGTTTGATCCCCTTTTAGACAACATTTGGATCTGGTTTCCTGCCATAGTTTGATTGAATTCTTGAAAACATTTTATCCCACTCTTGAACAGATGAAAAACTATTTAAGACAATTTTTCACTTAACAGCATAAATCCTTTATGTTTGCAGCAGAAAGTGACTTTTGCAGCTGAAATGGAATAAAAAATGTATGTGTAGAGAAAAAAACATGTGCTATCAGTTATCTGCTTAGCAAAGAAAGTCCCACAGACCCATAAGCATGTGTAATACTATATGCAGAATTAAAAATTAAGTTTTGAGGTGGGGATGAGGAATTGGTTGTATTTTATTTATGCATTCTCAGGTGCTGATTGATAACTTCTAAGCTTAAGTACATAAACTTCATAGGTACAGGGAAGAGTCTAAAATATTCCTGTGAGATTGCCGGCTCTGTGTTTTCTCCCAACCATCAAACTTATGATTGCCCATGCTGTGTGAGTCAACTCTTCCATTCTCCCAAATCCTTCCAGTCAGCTATAGCACCTCACGATGACTGACTATGATGCGCAGAAGCTCTGCCAAAGCATGGTCCACCTGGCCAGCAGGAGCCCTCATTGGTACAGCTGGTAAATACCAGGGTACGTCACTGGTTTGTTTCAAAATTTTTAATCCAAAAAAGGCTTTTTGGTTTGTTTTTTTTTTTTTTTTTTGCTATGGTTTTGGTTTTGTTTGGGGCTTTTTTTTGGGGGGAAAAGGGGATGTTTTGGGGTTTTTGGGTTTTGTTGGGTTTTTTTTAATGCACTTGCACCATAATGTAGAAGAATTACATTATGTTATACTGTCTTCTATCTACCATCCAGGCTTGTCCTTCAACACACCTACTATACCGTTAGCAAGTTTAGCTGAATCTAAGGATGTGAATAACTTTTCCAAATCACCCCTTGAGCCTTGTCATGGCTTTTTTGTTAGACGACAGAATTGCTCCAGCCTTATATTTTCCTTAGGGTCATAAAGTTGTTTTTATTTCAGAGCCCTTTTGCCAGGGAACCTGTCACTCTCTGCTCATGCATCTTTTGCTCCATTCCTACGAGAGAATCTCAACAACCATTAGAAGAACCTTTCCTAAGTAACTTGTGGGACTGATGATGTAATTCATGCTGCTGCTGCTCTAAAAGATTCATGCAGTCCAGTTCTCTCCCTCCTAACTTAACATGGACCAGTGGTTCCTTATAGGTCCCAGTTAATGAAGAAGGCTCCTAGCATCTGCCAGACATTAAAGCTGTGTTGGTATCAGTGCTATAAACTGTCTGACATGATATTTCAGAAGGTCTTGTGTGGGAAGAATAATGGGAGGGAGAAGAATCACCAGTAGATGCCCTGAAGGGGATCAGAGCTGGAGAAATAATGAGTCATCATAACAGTGCTACAATTTCTTTCTCTCCTTGCCTGCTTTCCCACACAGAAGGAGTGAGTTCAGAACTCGCAGCTCCCAGGACAGCTGTATTTTATAGCCGCAGCTTTTTCCCCCAGCATTGGACTTTTTATTCCTGGAGGTGGCACCCCACTTATTGCCACATGACTGGTTTAAATGATGAGTCTCTTCTAACTCGGATCCTTTCTTAAAACCTGAAATGTTGCTATGAGAGGAGCAGTGGTAATACCATCTGACAGTCAGAACTCAAGTTAAGGATATAGGCCATGTTCTGGATCCCGGCTGTTCCAGCCAACGGCATCGTATCACTCTCTTAATGAACTTTATTTTATTTTTAATTTCAAAACTACTAAGAATTCTTAACCTATCATTGACCTACGATTTCCCAGCAGGAGGCTGTTAAGAGTAACATTTATGCAACGGGAAGCAATCTTTTAATCTTTAGTCTGTCATTTCAAGAACAAACTGAAATTATCCCTGATAAGGCCCCTCTTATCTTGATGAAATATTTAGGATGCTGGGCAGATATGTATTTCCCCCATAAGTATGCAGGAAAAGGGAAGTTGCTTAATAAATTCTGCTTTTGCTCAGTTTGCTGCAGCATGCAAGCAAGCTGAGGCTAAAAAACAAGCCACAATATTTTGTGTGATTTTGAAAATGTACTGCACAAAAAAGTCTTGATTTCTAAAAAAGCTGGAATTCAGAATTTTCTAGAAATTGAGTGCTTTCAAAATGTCCTACTTTTTCTTACTCAAAAGTCTTGAAGTGTTTCTTCACAGATTTTCCTTACACGGGTTATAATTTCATTTGTTGTATTTTCCTCAGGTTTCCTGTACATCTGCAAAGTCTGCCCTCTTGGATACAATCTCTTTACTATAACAGGCGTAGCACCTGAAGTTGCTCTGTGGTGACTTTCACCCTGTAGGACCTGTTTGTCTGCATCACTGGTGCTTGCTCACAACCTTTGGCTTGCAAATCCAAGGAAACAGCATTGATCCTGCCCTCTAATTAATCCTTGTAAATGAGTTCAGGGGCGATACCACAGGTCCTGCTCACACAGATGGGAGCTTGCTCTCTTCCAAAGTCCATAATGCAGCAACCTCTGCTCCAGAAAGGAAGAGGCACGATATTCAACCCACAAGCCAATCTTTCCAGCATATTGCTGGTAATGCATTCAATAGGTCAACATAGCTTCCTGTACATGCAGACATTATACAGCACAGAGAGTGTGTCAGTGTCCCACAAAAGTGAAATCAGAACTAGTGACAATATCATAGTATCATAGAATCATAGAATCAGGAGAATGATCAGTGTTTGGAAGGGACCTTAAATATCATTTACTTCCAAACCCCCTGCCATAGCCAGGAACACATTCTATTAGATCAGGTTGCTCAAAGCCCTGTCCAACCTGGCCTTGAACACTGCCAGGGATGGGGCGTCCATAACTTCTTTGGGCAACCTCTTCCAGTGTCTCACCACTCTCACAGTAAAGAACTTCTTCATAATATCTAATCTAAATCTCCGCTCTTTCATTTCAAAGCCATGACCCCTTGCTCTATCACTACATGCCCTTGTAAAAGTCCCTCTTCGGATTTCTTGTAGGCTTCTTTAGGTATTGGAAGGCTGCTCTAAGGTCTCCACGCAGCCTTCTCTTCTCCAGGCTGAACAAGTCCAACTTTCTCAGCCTGTCTCCGTAGGACAAATGCTCCAGCCCTCTGATAATCTTTGTGGCACTCCTCTGGACTTGCTCCAACAGGTCCGTGTCCTTCTTATACTGGAGACTCCAGAGCTGAATGCAGTGCTCCAGGTGAGGTCTCATGAGAGCAGAGTAGAGGGGCAGGATCACCTCCTATGAACTGCTGGTCATGTTCATTTTGATGCAGCCCAGGATACAGTTGGGTTTCTGGGCTGCAAGTGCATGCTGCCGGCTCATGTTGAGCTTAAGCTGCTAATCCTGAAAGTTCAAAGGTTTAGAGCTTTCTGTTTCTTCTCTTTTTTAAAGAGGAAGCTGAGCATTGACTTCCATCACCTCTCTTCTGGATCACTTGGAGAAATTCTCCTCAGTTTTCTGGGGTTAAAGCAGGGGATTAGCCTTCCCTGCTCTTGAGTTATGGAAATGGTTATGGATTTGGAAGGTAAGCGGTGACCAGAGGAGAATTCACTGCCAAGGCTTTGCTGGCGGCTACAGGTACATCAACAGCTTCCTTTCTGAAATCTGCAGGTCTACTTTTTCTTCTTCTCCTGCTTATTTTCAGAGGTTGCCTGAAGGTTTACTTCTGCCTCATTTAATCTCATTTAATGCTGAAAATAATTTATGTCTATTTAACATAATTCACAGTCTCTATAATCTGACAGTGGTAATAGAGATTCAACTGGCTAATCTTTGCATAAAATTCCCAGTTCAGATTTTATTTTACTCCTTTTTAAGGAATATGAAGGGAATTCTAACTAAAATGCTTTTGTGAAAGATAAAATGCCATTTTTGAAAGACAAACTTTCCTTCTTTCAACTTTCAAGCATCCTACATAACTCAGTATTAACTATTCAGACATATGATATAAATGTAATACTGAAAAAAGCATAGAATGAAAGTTAAAATGAAACTATGCAATAAAGTTGAAGTTTGCATGCCAGAAAATGCTTTGATATTTGCAGAAGAAAAGGGAAAAAATAAAAACAAACTTCTGAAATTTCCTCTGAGAAAATACATTAAAACATTATCATCTTTACTCTTAACCTTGCTGTGGTTAATGTCAGTATCCTCTGGGTCAGTTTTGCAGTAGTGGCTCCCATACTCCCTCCTCTTGTGTCTTTGCCAACTGTTTCGCTCCCCCTCTTGGACTCCTCAACAGAGCTGGTATTTCTCTTATCTCTACTAGCATTTCCGCACATCTAAATATGTAATACCCCCTCCTAATTCCCTTGATCACTGGCTGCTGGTAGCAAGTGTACTCTCCAAATAGTAGTTCTTGCTGACCTTAGCAAACCCTCTTGCTCTTCTGGCTTTTTTTGGGTGCTCTAAAGAGCAGAACTTTTGGTGTGAAATAACTGGGTTTGTACCAAAGCTCCTTTTTGTACTCTCCTTCATATGCTCTGTATTACTGTAACGTCCAATCAGTCTGTAAAATGTTAGGTCATTCCCTACTATTTCATTCCCTACTATTTCAATAGTGGCCATGAAATTTATTTAATTTAAAAAAACAGGAGGAAATAAATGTCTTGCACCTGCTCTGTAGATATTAAATTTTTTTTTTTTTTTGCAAAGTGCTGAAGTGTTTCGATTTCATGTTATTATTTTTCTTTTGCTCATTCCTTAAATTGTTAGGATATCATCAGAGAACACATTGAACATCCTCCACATTTCCTGGAAACGTTTTTTCAGGAGACCTATAATGATCCCAGATCTAGTAAGTATAAGAAAAAACTGCCTCAGGATGCATCACCATTTGCTACAAAATAGGAATTAATTCAATATTCAACATTCCTCTGACTGGATTTGCTTGCCAAGACTTTGGAGTGCCTGGGAGCTCTCACCATGGCACAGTGCTGCTGGGGGAGGCATTGTACAAGCAAAGGGCAAATTAAAAACCAGCACCCGAAAAGCCAAGTCACGCAATAAACCACTTGAAATCTGCAAAGATATAATTGCTGGAGAAACATTACTCATTGTTTTGTCTGATTTTGCCAAAATAAAAGGCAAGCTGACACAGCAGGCCCACACTAGAGAAGCGTAGTCTCCCATAGTACTGGGCATGAACTCATTAGACAAAATATCTGGTGCCTCATAGTCCAGCCTGACCTGTGAAATCCATCAATTTGCTTCTGCATTTTTGCAATTGCTATCAAGATGACCTTACAAAAGAAACCTGCAAGGACATAAGTGGGAGCACTGCTGTGGAAACAAACTTGAGAATGAGAATGAAAAATAACTCTGCTTAGATGCGGACATTTCCACAGTGTGACCAGATCCCTTACAGGACAAATATGATACCCTGGCTAGCAGCTACAACTGTTGGAGGTTGTGGTTTCCTATCTACCTAGCAGTAATAACAGTAGGAAATAAATACCTCTTGTATTTGGCAAAAAATATTAAGGGTTCCAGGTGAGTTACGATGCAATGTATGTAAACAGCTTTGTCTGGTTTGGTGAGAATTGCTGTTTATTTCCTTGAGACCCAAAGCCAGATGTGGCCTTGTCCAGCAACAAAGAGAAATTCCTCTTAATTTAGAGTTAGAGGAAGTTTTCAACAGAAACAACATCTTTCTTAGCCTTTTTTTTTTTCCCCTCTTTTTTGTTTGTTTGTGTTTCTGTTTGTATAAATGAGGATTCTTTACTTTACTTAGCTTTTTCCTCTGGAAAAGGTTTTCTATATGCACAAGTCTATTAGTGTCTGAATGCAGGTTTTCTTGAAAGAGCAAACTTCACGGAAGGTTTGTATCCTCATGTTAACTCTCATTAGATATTTAAGCCTGTTCAGTTGGCAAACACCGACCTAGAGTTAGCAAGAAACTTCCTCTTTCATTTCTATCTCCTCAGTCTTTGACAGATGTCCCAGCTGGAATAAAAACATCATAGCATAAATATGCATAAAAGAAGAGGGAAAGGGTAGAGAAGATGATAGCTTTCGCTTCTCTAGGGTAGTCCATAATAAGGTACACAGCCATGGCAGAGTCCTGCACACTCTCTTTTTCAGGCAACTTGTGGTGCTTAAGGTATGAAGCAAAACAGAGCAGGATTTGGAGGTGCAAAAAAGTCACTATGCCTGTGATATTTCAGTTTCTAACACTCCTCAACTTCTGGGATAAGCACTTAGCCAGCTTTTGTGTATCAAATTCGCAAACATTTTACATGTGTTCACGAACATCTGCTTTTGAAACTAAATGTAGGAGCCAATCAATATTTTAAAGTAGATCGATCAGCACTGAGGATTTTATTCATATTTGTTGAGTTAATAATTTCAAGATGAAAATTGGTTTGGTTTAGTTTATAAAATATCTGGATCCGCCTGCAGCAGGTGAGACACTAGACCCAGACTGAGTAGATTATATCCGTTCACTGATTTCAATAGGAATACTGTTTCATCCCTGACTTTATTTCTGCAGCAATAAATGCATTCATTACTTTATTAAGCTTTATTTTAAAAGTAATTTGACAAAAAAACCTAGGACAATATTTGTGCAGGTTTTATGGAAGTACTCAGGAATGAATTCATCATTGCAGTATTTCTTTTGCCAGAATTCTTTTCTTAGGTATTTTATAATTTCTTTGCTTAGCTCAAAGATGATTTGTCCAGGGAATACAGCTGGGGCTTAAGTATAATTTAAGAAATCACTAAGAAAGCAGCATTTTGCATGAAATCAAATTATTTTACCCCCCAAACCCAAGACTCTTTTTTACAAAGATATTGTGTTCAGTGGTTAAAATAAGTATCTCCATAAAGGGATCTGCACTCATCTAACCTGGCTGTCTTCTAAACTGATTCATTTAAAACTTCCCCCACACTTCTCATAGCAGACAAAGGTGCAGCCTAAGGGGAAGTTTGATCTGACAGTGCAAGACAGTTGAAATCACAACACAAGGTGACACTTTATTTTCCATGGGACAGGGAACTGGTCTAGCAATTGGTCTGGACAAACTGCAGCAAAACCAACTCTTTAAAGCACAATGAGTTGCCCTCACATTAGCATAGGTTTTCTTACCACAGGGAGCTGATTTCTGAAAAACTTCCTTGGCTATTTCTCTGCATTGTGCAATGCTTAGTTAAAGCGGGTAAAACAGGATTGCTTAGCAGCTGCAATTATTTAACCTACAGGATTTATTGCATTTGAAAACTGAAGGCAGTTAGATGATACTCTCTGGAGGGAACATGCAGTAACTTAGAAATTCATGTGAAATATTTAGAGTGAAGTAATTCATCTGGCATGGTGAACATTTCATCTCTGTAATTTAGTCTTTGATCTGTAACTGCACTTTGTTTCACAGGCAATTTTAGGGGTTGTTTTATCTGCTTAGCAATACAGAATAAAAACCTGTAAATGTTAAAAAGAGGCTGGTGCTGAAGGCATTCACTGCAGAATCACAACTGAAATAGATGTGACAGACCCTATAAGCAGAGTATGCTGGTATAACAGCACTGGGTCCAGAGAAGCAGTAAAGTGGAGAAGCAGCCCAGGAGATTGTTATCAAGGGCAAGATGAAAGGGCACATACAAGAAAACTTGTCAGTGGCTGCTCTACAGCTGTCTGCATTAAAAATCCAGGTCCTCAGATTCCCAGCTAATTTTGAAGATGCTAAATTCTGTAGATACCCACGTTTTTTCAAGTGAATAAAGATCTTTCAGCCATGGTCAGAAGTAAACCAGCATCTCACTCATAACCACTCTGGTGAGGCTTACCAAGTTGTCATTCTTTCATGCCTCATAATTACCTAAATGTTGGCATTCTTAGAGCACATACATGAGAAAAGCCCATGGGAGATGGAAGATGAACCAGATGATAGAATATGACAGTAAAGCTGTTGGGTGTTTTGGTGGGGCTTGGGGGAAGAAGGGAGGAGGGTTATGCTTTTGTTGTTGTTTGGTTTGTTTTAGGGGTTTTGTTTTGGTTGGTTGGTTGGTTTGTTTTTGTGAGGTTTTTCTTCTGGAGAGGCAGATTCAGATGACAGATTCTTAAGATTTTCATACAAAATGTTCTCTGAAGCAGGTTTCTGGAATTCAGGTCTCTCTTTTCCGTATATTCCATTGGAATACAGTTATGCTTAATAAGATCTTTCTCTTTCAGTGAACTACTGACTGATGGAGTAATTTCAAGAGCGATTGGGACAAAGTCAGCTACAAATAGGCTACATTGTGAGACTAGAGTATTTATGAATACTTTAATAATATAACCAGATGCAGTTACATCAGCACTGAGCTGATGGATGAAACAGTAGGAGTAATATTATTGAGTATGGACTTCCCTCCAAGGAAGGGTTCAGGTTTGGACTCCTAACTGGAATGATAGGCCAGTACTCTGATGAGACTGAATCAAGTCCCAGTTGCAACCCACTTTTCACTACTACCTTAAATATTAGCTTTAATGGATCCTATTTGCTGGCAGTTAAATTTCCTTATGTACAATTTAGGGGCCTTAAAAATGCCATCAGAGGTCATGGATTTCAACATTTGCACTGTGACAAAGCTGGATAAGTATGCCTGAATTTATTTTTTTCTTTTGTTTGATGCATCATCTTTTAACTAATAATGAGGATTTTTAGCACAGCTGAATCTTTCCTGTACACTTCAAAGCTTCTGCTGGCACTCAGGCAAGCACATATTGTAGTATCTGCCCCTTCAGTCAGGAGGCTGGGACATACAGACTCCCTCAACAGCAACATTCAGAGTGCTCTATCACATGCTTGGCCAGCAGTTATAGTATGTTTGCGCTGTCTCTCTAGAAACTATCTAAATCAGCTTCTAAATGTTGCCAAATTCTTTTGCCTGGGGAGCAGAAATCTGACAGTGTCTCTGAAAGGCAATCCTCCCAAGAGATGCTGTACACGAGCCTGCCACAGGGCCCTTCAGCCAGAAATATTTCTTCCTTGTTTGTCTTAAGGCTTTATGTGGGCTTTTTGCAGCTTGAAATAATGTTTTCTACCAGTTCAGGTAGAACATCCTTCTAAATGTTTATTTATCTGTTCAGTACCACAATGAGATCTGGGGTTAAATGCTACAGATAAAAAGGAGATTGAACTAACATGCACAGAGATGCAGCTAATACCTCTAAGTAAATGTCATGTTCATAGTACTCTGGGTGAAATGGCATTAACCAGAGGAGTGTAATTTCTCTCATGTCTTCCCAATCATTCACTGCTCCTTTCTAAACTGATAAACTCCGCATCTTCTCATTCTTGCTTTTAGGGACTCTGTAGCTTGGCAGAGACTTTACATTGTACAGGAGCACTCCCGGCAGAATTTCTTCAGATAGGCTATTTACAGATAAAATCAGAAACAATAACAATTTTAACTTGTCTTACTGAAGCATTTCCCTCCCTTTCCTTGCAATATATCTGAAACAAGCATGCAAGATGTTGAAGTGAAGGGGGAGCAAGGAAACATCTTGGTATCTGTCCATCTTTGAAGTGCTTCTTGAGATACCAGATGCAGTTACTCAGAAAATCAACTGTTCATGAAATAAAGAAAATGTAGCTTACGTCTAGGAAAAGACTGGGCATAGGCTCAAGTATTATTCCAGGTATTTAAGCCATCCAATTCAGAAGAGATCAAATTGCCTTAAAACAGTTCCTTGCATTTTTAAGCCACCGAGTCATTAATTTCCTCATCAGCAGGAAAACAGCTTCTATGTAAAAAAGATGGAAGTGAACTCAGAAAAATTGCTTAAAAATGGATCAGTACTGCTATTTCACTAAGGATATAGCACAGGTCTTCAGGTGACCTATCTGGCTGACCAGTGACAACTTGTAGCAGGTAAAGATCTTCAGAGCAGTAACATGATAGTGGTCAATACGAGATGTTATGAACACTTAGCTCTGATTGTTAAGCAACTAAGCCTTGTTGGGTGCATTCTCTGCAACCTAACAGTGCTCTACCCTGCTAAATGATAGGCAAAATCAGTCACTCACTATATGGCATTAACAGGTCATGATCAAGGCTTATAATAAATTTTCATGGATATGAAATATTATTTCTTTAAATTATCTGCATATGAGCCAAATATCCCTCACATGAAAAGAGGGATTCCATTTTTCTGGAGAAAAATAACCTCAAAGGCTCTGGGAGCTCTGAGGACAAGCTCCTTGATATTTCTAACAGGCTGACAGGAGAGGATGAAAAAAATCCTGCCATGGTATAATGAGAATATTGCCTTTTTGAGCACTTTTTTCAGCTGCTGTGCCTCAGGACCCAGCAACTATGAGCTTCAGTTGTGTGGTGTGCAAGGAGGAAGCCTGTGGAGCATGCAGGGAACATATCTTCTCAGGTTTTGGAGAATGCAGAGCATGATCAGGATAGGGAGACACTGCAGCAGCTGGGGCCAGGGAAGGCTTGTTTTGGAAACAACGTGTCTCACGTTGTTCCTGCTCTGGAAAGGAAGAATGCAACTCAGCACAACACTTCTGGAAGGTTTCCAAGTCTCTGCACGCTGATAAGGAGGCACAACATGAGAAGCTGTGTGCATATCATGGAGTACTGGACAACTAAATACTTCTGAGGCTCTTGATGTTCTATAATGTGCAGGATGGGTCTCACAGAAAACTGGATTTCCCAGAAGATGAGAGAATTTGTGCTTTGCAGTAGCTCAGCATTTATCAGGAATCATCTCTTATTGTAATAAAGAATCAGATAAATACAGCTTTTTAATGATATTGAAATTGGGTTAAATTTTGAATTCTAAAAACTTCTCAGTCAAGCTTACTGAATATAATTTCTCATTCTGTTCTCCAGTACTTTTAGTGAAATGGTATCTCATTTCATTGTGGAATATGTCAGCTCTGTGCGGCATTGGAACCAGAATCGAGTAAAAGGAGGAATTATATCAGGAACAGGGTAAGGTCTGCTCCATAGTGGAAATTCAGATTGTGTGGCTGTCCCACAGTGCCATGTGGCTGGCCTGTCCAAATCCAGCCCAGCATGATCCAAACCTTGTTTCAATAACACATATAAACACATAAGGTGATCACTTCCTCAGCCCAGTTTGCTGCCAAGCCCCAGTGGAATGGAAACACTGGAAACGGTACCACAAGGGCTGAGCTTCATGGCACTGTGACAGCATGACCTGGGAAATCTGATGGGCATCTGTTTCTAAAAGTGAATTTATGCCCTTCTGATCCATTAAATAGTTTCTCAGAAACATTAATGAAAAAGTATTATTTTACAGAAGGAAAAGCTGTATTTTGGAGACCATACATTACATATTTTTGAGACATAAAAAAAATAAAGAAAATGGACAGTCCTAAGGGCAGTTCAGAGAACTTTTTGAACATGGGAAGAAAATCTTGTTACAATACCAAAAGAGTTATTTTAGCATTTTTCCTGGTTCTTTCATTTTTAAGAACATTTCCTGGTTTAATTGGCATTGCTAACAGCT
The DNA here is from genome assembly GCA_026283785.1 of Coracopsis vasa. NCBI lineage: Eukaryota > Metazoa > Chordata > Aves > Psittaciformes > Psittacidae > Coracopsis > Coracopsis vasa. The sequence continues at coordinate 28,775 of JANHGB010047930.1, forward strand.
TTTCATTTTTTAGCAAACATGTGGGAAGAATTGTTAAGTAATGTCTATCAGTAGTAAAAGGTGGTAAAGAATGAACTGAGTTACACAGAGTACAACAGCGCAAAGCAAAAATTTCGAGGAAGAAAACTATTGAAGCAAAGCTAGTATGATTTTCTGAAAGATGCTGTCATCATGTCTGGTTGCGGTAGGGCATGCCTGAAATTAAAATTGCTGAAGCAAATGGAAAAACCTAAGAAGGTCTTAAAGCCAAATCCTATAGTATGAAGTTAGTCTTAATTCAATTCCCAAGAATTTCAGTAAGAGTATTGCGTGGAAAAAGACTGGAGGTTAGAGTTTTGAATAGCAAGAAGAATATGGTGGGATGCTTCTGGGTTAGTTTTATGGAACATCATAAACCAGTGGGCTATAAAACCAGTGGGCTATAAAAACAGAGGTGCATAATAAAAGCAAACTGCAAACACTCTATAAACCAATCTTTCTATTTTAACTTTGGGGGAAAATATGACTTAGGAAGTGAAGGAACCATCTATGTTTCTTCCAAATACCTCTAACTAGCCAATATTTTATGTAGCAAACTAAGTAGGAGACAATAGCTTCTTTTACACTACAGTATATTAGTAACCGTTCACTTGAAAAATAAATGCTTGCTCCTAAGATTACGATTTTATGACAAGAGCCTATCACTCACAGTTAGTTTTCTGGGCCCGTTTTATTTGATTAGAAAAAGTATTCCAAGTGATCTCACTATGGTTATACATTTCTCAGTACAATTTGTGTTCTATACATGTCTTTTAGATGACTAACTTTTAGGGACAATGTCTTTTGCAAAACATCAAAGAAGTTGTTTGTCTAAGTAAAAAAGAGTAGTCTTGTACAAGAGGAACTGCTGAGCAGATTTAACTTTGGAAAAATAGTATGGCTATTTATGTGGCTTCTAAGAATCAGCGGGATATTACTTTTTGAAACATGGTATGGGAATGGGTCAAAGATACATGAGAAGACTCCCACCTGTGTCTGCCTATGTCAAATATTGCTGCAGTATCTGCTTTTTTCATTATACCAGGTTTCAAACTTATGTGTTTAAAAGAAAAGAATCCAAATATTTAAAGTAGAGAAGAAAAAAAGTATGTAAGAAAACTAAATGCAAAATAAAATTGCACTGACATAGGAGCTTGAAATAGAAAACACTTGGCTAAACAAATTACAAGCACATCCATTTTTCTTTCTGCAGTCAGACCAACTTTGCCTTGCTTGTACTGTGATCTGGCTGGACGTGACTGTCTTAGTGCTAAAGCAAATAATGTATTTGAGAGGCTGATTTTCTTAGCATTCGGTATCAGAATTACCCAAAATGAAGTTTGTCTTGTACCACAGCGTTTCTGTTCTGTTTTAGGCAAATCAGTTAGGTCCTCTATGAGTTAACTTGTAAGTAACTTCCATTAACTTTGTGAGAAATACATGTCTAACTGTCCTTCAGGACATGGCTCCTCTTTCTTGCTCTGCACAATGAACGTGAAAGGACCTCTCTTGCTCACATAAGTACAACTGCCAACACATCACCTGCGAGACTGTGCCCTGAGGCCTAGCCATGTGCGGTGTGGAATTGTCTCCAGTTTTCCTCTTGATAGAATTTCTTAGCTCATGTGCAGTGTCAAGAAAATAGAGGTCATTATGTTTTCAGAGTCACTTTGGACAGCAGCAGCATTGGTGCCTTCATGCAGAGTTGAGACTGGTCTGGTAACTGCTGACTCCAGGCTGAAAGCCCTGGGGGCACAGTGCAGAAACAGATTATATGGCTCTGTAGGAATCTGCGCCTGCAGAAGTTGTAACACTTTCTTTACGTTCATTTATTCACTCACCCTCAACCCCAATGCCTCAGATAAAGGACACTCATCGTAGACAAAACATGCCTGATAACTGCACTGATGGTAAACATTTAAGCACCCTGAAAGGACTCCTAGGCTTTGTAGATATTCAAATGATGTAACACTGGCTTTTTGGCTGTATTTCTTCATGAACTCCCAGCCAAATGATCATACCAATTTTGTTATCTGCCAGGTTTCCAATAATTCTCATTGATATGGAAGGTACATATGAACAGTGTATACATTAAATCTCTGACCAGGCTCTGACAGCATTACAAAAGGAACAAAGGTTTTGTTGAGAAATACCAGACTGAGTGAGACTGACTGTTTACTGAGAACATATTTCTCCCCACAGTTCATAGGGGAGAAAAGAACAAAACATTTTGGTTCCTTACACTCAATACTTTTTGGCTGGATTTGATTACTCTTGTACTTCTTTTAGTGAAAATAATAAATCTGAAATGTAATTCAATCTTACAAAACTCATCTTTCAATAAACCCCTGATATTTCTACTTTTATTTTCATACCAGCTGAGCAGCAGCAGAAAATACTTGGAGTTTCAGAATTATCCAAAGAATGGGAATTTTGTTTCTTGACAAGCAGTACTGCTTACCAGGCCTGCACTTCACGTGTACTGAGTGCTCCCATTGCTTCCAGGCCACATTCTTGGAAGTTCGAGAAGTTCCTTATTGACAGGACAAATTCGTCAGCTCATGATTTACTTATGTTGGTCATTCTCAACCATCAGTGCACTCCTGAGCCTCCCTGCCATTTTATCAGCATGACTGGATCCACATGAACCCAAATCTCTGGCCTTTCCCACAGTCTGCTGTAAGGCCACTCCGTAAGAGCTTTCTGATTCAGATCATGTCCAGGGAACCAAAGCAAAACCCATTACACAACTCGTAAGGTGTATACGAATTTTTCCATGCTACTCTGCACCCATCCAGCCACAAACCAAGTATCACATGTGACAGAAGAGCATCCTGTCAGACATGGGTAAATGTGGTAGATCATTCGTCTTCCTTGTCTTCACTGTCGTATTTGCATCTTTCCTCTTTTATTCAGCAGTCAATGGTAGAATTTAAGTCTCAGAAACTGATTGTGTTTTCTACAGATTTCCAAAATAAACAAGGTAATGAACAAAAGAGCCAGCATCTAAATTCTCTTTTGGGTTGAACCTTGGGGGAGGGCAGGTGGAAATTAAAAAAAAATAAGAGAAATAATTTCCATTTATATCACAGTCTCTGCCAAAAATATTAGCAAAAAATCAAAATCCCTGCTGGATGAATTCAGTGCAGCAGCACTTCCATTAACTGAAATGACATACGGGTGCCATGACAGACCTTGACAGTAACTACACTCTCACCTCAGTCCCATTTCTGAGATTTTGTGATATGACAGCAGAGTCAGACGTAAGCAAAGAAAAAAATAAAGCCACCACCTCAGGACAAAAATTGCTAAAATAAGATAATAAAACCAGCCTGTTTATCCTGGTTAATTTTCCTAATTGTATTATTATGAATAGAATGGTAGTGGCTTTATGGGTACTTTGTATGGATTACCTTTCAGTTGGATGAGAGGTAGACATGAAATTCAGTTTCAGTTCCCTTCCCTGCAAAACTATCACCCTTACTTTGCACTGCGTTGTGGCCTCTTCATGCAGTGCAACTCCCTTAACTGATCTGACCAACTTACCTCTCCTTACATTCTTCACCAGGCAGTCTACTTCCCTAAGTTCTCCTTCTCTTCCATTTATATAAATACATACATATGGCATGAGCTGTTGCACTTTCGACTGAGTTTGAGTGCTCATGAAGATGCTAAATGACAGCACTCAGATCTTTTAACATCTGCATATATTTTAGTCAACTGTGTTTAGGGTTGCTAGTTAGAGGTACTTCAAATTTCAACTTCCTTCAAAGAAAGAGATCTGTTCTTGGCGTGCCAGCCTTGGACTATGAGCTCATTCCATACCGTGCATCAAGTAACCCTTGAGAGCAAAAATGTTGTGATCTCGGGTCTTACTGGAACTGGAAGCGGCAAGTGAAAGGCTGTGTATCGCAGGAATCTGAACTATTCAGTATGTCAACACTATTTGAAGAGCCACGTGTGCGTCATGTTCTTGTTTGCAAGCTAATCAGATTACTTGTTTTGAAATATGGATTAATGAATTAATCACAGGGTGCGGTAGATGTTTTTTCTTAATGTTCTGAGACCAGTTTAATATGAAGGGGTTTATTTTTTTTCTATGTATGATTCATTTCAGAACTGGAAAGCACAGAAAATAGAAATGTGCAAAGGATAACAGTGTTAAAAAATGAAAATGATAATCAGTGCCATCTTTGGCACAACAAGCTTTCTTTTACATCATCTGAAACTGTGGATAGTACCAGCAACTGTGGAAAGAGGGAATGATATGAGAGCTTTCTAGTTAATAAATCAGAGCTGAATGGAAAAGGGTGTGGTTTTGATTGTGCAAAATGCCAGACAGGTTTCTGGTTTGCAAAACTGAAACCAGGGGTGGTTCACATCCTGACACCTTCTGCATCATACTGCAGCATTTACAGAAATTCTACTATTTTTTTGTCTTTATCCAAATAATTAAATTTTGGGCAACCCCAAATTTTACAAAATGCACTGACCTCAATTTATTGATTCAAAGGCAGAAGGCAGCAGAGACTGGGATCTGGCCCTAGATTCTGCATAGAAGACACCCATTTCTGACAAATTCACTAAGTCAGGCACTTACATGTGCACTTTTCACTTGTTTCCCTGTTTTTCAGCTATTCCGCTCTAGACAGCTGCCCACCTAGAGAGCCAAATCCTTTTCTTGGTGACCTAACCTGCTGAGCACTGCACAGTGGGATCCTGGCACCTGGCACACAAAGGAAAGGGTCTCAGCACTAGGCAATGCCAAATTGTGTGATTCCGAGCAGGACAATTTGCATGAACTATGAACCATCTGGTCTTCAATCATTTTGAAAATGAGAGGTGGAGCTAGATTTTCAAAGATAATTACCTTAATAAATAAAGATGGAGATAAATGTCCAACGACAGAGATAAGGTGGCCTATACACTTTTAAAAAGTGCCTGTGAAATTCCCACTCTATCAATAAAAGTTAGGCAACTAGACTCTTATTAAAATCCCGTACATTGAACACCTTTGAAAATGTGGTCTGTTTTTTGATCCTTTCTCCTTGGTCCTTCAGCTGTACACTCTGTACAGATACAGGATGTGCAGTTTCTTCCCTTACAATCTCCTTTTGATTGTCCTTTGTTACTAAAACTGAGGAAATTCAGAGGCCAAAGTACAGACTGCAAAGTCTGCATTGCTAGTAAAGGGGACATAGTACAGACCAAATATACCAAAGAAGGTCTCCCTGGGGCAACGCAGAATTCCATACCTATTGATTTGGAAATTAAGCATTTTTCTTGAACATTGACTGGCTGTTAAATGGAAACTTAGCAGAAAAAAAACCCCACAGAAAGACTGTCCTAATGATGTTTCAGAGCATGGCTGTACCAGTGTCTGAAAGAGAGTAAGTTTGACAACAGTGAATGAATGCTACCAGTAATCCATACCACTGCTAGGTAAGTTTTTAGTTATGTATTGTAATTTCTTTTCATATCTGCTTAGTTTGAATGCAATAAAATAGAGAAAGAGCTGTCATAGTCATTCAGCAATCACAAAAATATTGAACTCATGCTTTGGTGTGGTTTATGGAGCATTCCTTCCAGTGCTGCTGTGATTTACTGCATCAGCTGGAAAACATAATAGTCATTATTTTATGGTTCTGGATGTCTGAAGGAGAAAAACATTATTTTTAGGCAGTTGCTGAGTACAATGACGCATTTCAAAGCTCTGTTAATCCTGTATGCTCCCACCTGCATGGCCAGATAGCTGAATTTATTACTTTTGCTTTTTGTATATTACCTGGTATATGATAGTGCTGTAATATGACCATGTGGCCAAGTTTACCATGCAGTACTCAGAGGATGTAAATCAACATTGTTCCTTAGGATAAGATATGCTGCTTTCAGCAGTGTACAGAGAGTACTGTATAGAAAAGGCAGTGGGACGGTTTTGCTGGAAGGGGCAGGGAAAGGGGGATTTGTCACCAGCCTCAGCACCCCAGGCCAGGTTGCATGGTGGGTGCTGTCTGCTCACTCCTGCTCTCCCTCTCCCCGTAGCCACCTTCCCATTTCCACCCAGTGATGCACCCAGAGCAGTGTCCCTCCCCATGCCCTGCTCCTCTTGCTCTGTACCTCTCAGCCTGTATTCCCAGCAGGGAGCCGCCTATAGCTCTGCACAGCACTAGGACAGACATCTTCCCCAAACCTGAGCAAAGCTCCCAGCACAGGGACTGGGAATGGGGATTTCCCAGGTAATGGTAATGGGAAGTGCCCCAACTGCCCAGAAGGATGGACTCAGCTGGACGCACCCTCAGAAAGCTTATTTGCATTTCCTGCATTACATTACTCTTCACTTTAAGACAGTCACTCATATTCCTAGGAAAATTTAGGCTTTAAGGGTCTTGGAGGTCATCTGGTTAATAAGTACAAGAACACAGTCAGGTCCAGCAATTCCTGGCTGTTGTGTGAACACAGTGCGGGCAGGGGATGTTCACAAGGGCAGGAGGAAGTGCTGTGAGTCAGAGAAAGCTCTCCCCTCCTCCTTTCAGCCTAGGATTCCCTAGCCAGGGAATGAGCATCACCGCACAACTTGCAAAAGTGTCTCTCATGAAGAGGAGGGAGTCTACAAGAGCTGTGATTTATTTTATTTTATTTTGGTTTATTTTATTTTACTATTTTTACTTTATTTTATTTTACTTTGATTTGCCTTTCTTGAGAGCTCAAGATATGTCCTACTTCTTTTCTTTCCACAGAGTCATCCGAGTATTTCTCAGTGGTTTCTTCATGGGGCCAAGAGTTTCAGCAATAAATAGTTCAAGGGTGTTTTGTGGCTCTGAGATCTGAAGCCTCACCCTCTGCAGCTGACACTCAGCAAGCTCGCTCCTCCCTAATGCCTTTTGGGATGAAATGAGCAAGTGATAAACTGAGAAAAAAATAAAATCAGGTTTTTAAAGAAGAAAATGCAATCCAAAATGCTACTGAGTGCTCACTATCACATTCAAAGGCATAATTCTGTCTGTTGGGAATAGAAATATAAACTACAGGTGTCTGCTCAAAAATGAGGCAATAAAGAGTTGGATGATTTTCTGTCAGCTCCATTGCAATAGGTTTGGAAAGAGCTTCTTTATTGTATATCTGGAGATGAAGATCAGCTTTCTATCAGCATAATTGCAAAGTACAGCTTGCAATCTTATTCAGCCTCAGTTTGAAAATAGAAAATACAAAATTGAAAAACAAAATGAAATGAGCTCTACTTCAGTGACACTTTTTTTTTCAAGTGCTTGTAGCTTTAAATAGTTTTATGAGAATTACAAATTATTGTGATTCATACTGCACAGTTTTGCTTTAGTATTGCTTAGGTTAATTCCCACTAGAAGGATGCAAAATTGCTATTACGAGATCAAATTAATTGCCAGTACAAAAGCAACACTTAAAATAGGTATCTACGAACATATAATATATCGGAAGGAAGAATATCCAAGATATCTGATGACTTTAATCCAAACTAAGGGGATTTAAAAATGCCTCCTTCGATATAAACCAATTTCTAATTATCATAGAATCACAGAATAATTCTATTCCTTCTGATTTGTTATACGATCGTAAACACCTATTCTAAGTGTCACTTTCATACAGTGATATAATTATCTGAATATTGCTTTAGATTTTAAAAGAAGAGTCTTGAAAAATTTGGAAGGAATAAACCCTGATAAAACCCAATTAAGGAAATGCCTTAAATATTAGAACAGAATTTTCCAGCATTTTTATATAATAGGCTTCATAGCAGTTTTGGTCCTAATCCCCTTTGAAGACATACTGGAGCAAAGAAATGAGTTAGTTTCCTTTCCCACCTGAAAGGAACCTATTGCCCCACCAGAGCACACAGTCATTCACATCATATGTCCAACAACTGTGTGGGCTCTGAAATAAAGGATTGGATTTTTTTGCTTAGCCTTTGATTATTTGCTTGCACCCACTGATAAACATTGACAAAGAGCTCAGACAAATCAGACACACATGCTTGTGCAGGAGAATGCTTCTCTGTGCAAGAACATGTTTCTGCATTTGAAAGAATTTATTGGAGCCTTTGAACTCACTCCATGACTTACTGAAATCATGGTAGAGTCCCTCTGGCTGGCACAACAGGAAATGTACAGGCTCCCTGTGCTCCAGTGCAGCATCCTGGATCCGCGAGAGCAGAAAATACCATTTGCAATTGCTGTTTTTCTCATCAGACTTCCCTCCCACTTTAAGAGAGACAAAAAAGGGGGTGGGGGAAAGGTCTCGCTAGTCTCACTACTTTCCACTTCGCTGGAGGCATTTTTACAAAGTATCTTTTTTTAACATTAATGAAACTCTAGATTTCTCCTTGTTGAAAACTAGTGTGAGGATGGAAAGTTTTTTTCTGGTTTGATAATGGGGTATGTTTTTCACCCTTTACTCTCTTGACTCTTTTAAATAGTTTTTATTAGTATAATCTATCCTCTTTATCTTGCTTCCCACACAGAGAGAGAAAAACACCCCACAGAGAATAGTGTTCATATGCATTTATTAGTTACTATGAGTTTTATTGCCGCACGTCGTGCTATGCTTTAAAAAATTTAAACATCTTAGAAAATTTAGGTTTGGTTATGCAGAATTAAGATTAAAATATTTAGATTACGTTTTTTAATTGGGACATTCAGAGCAAATTTAAAAATTTCTCATATAGAATATTAAAATGCCCAAAACA
>JANHGB010047931.1:0-52683 GCA_026283785.1 Coracopsis vasa
CATGTGAAATGAAGCTCATGAAGTGAAATCCAAGGAGGAAGAGTAAAATAAAGTTTAAAAATCACATTCCTTTTCCTGCCAAAACACAGCCTGCATGCTTATACCATAGTTGGCTTTGCAGTAATAGAGCAAGTATTGAAGACAGGGAAGCCTTGTAATATTTTTTTTTTTAGTTATGACTTTAATAGGAGGAAGGAGTTCGGAGCAGCATGTGCTATTTTTTCTGTGGCTAGTCATACATCAAGATTGTAAGATCTTTGGAGCAGATGATGTATTTTATGTAATCCTTTCTACCTCATTTTCTCCACAGAGCTTTGTGATTAGGTCTATGTGTATAAATCTGTATACGTAGCAGTTAGTTACTCATAGCAGAACCAATTCTTGAACCTAGTACAAAGCTGGAAATGAGGTGAGTAGGGTATCTGTAGCGCTTTGAGTGTACAAACCCACAATGTGTTCTTAAATATGGAAACTGGTGCCGAGGCTTATTAGCTATCACATGCAAAATATGTTTACCCTGATATTTTGAAATTACTACTTACAACAGGCCTCATGGGCTCCTTGTCCCCTTTGTGTGCATGTATTATTCCCACTGTTGATGATGGGAATTAACTGTACACATCAGGAGGAGGATATACCCCCTGGACTAGAACTTAAGACAGTAGGGAGTATGAAATTCTCCAGCTATTAGATGGCAAGAACAGCACAGCTTCAGCATCGCTCCCGCTTGGCTTGTCACCTCTGCATTTTGTGATTTTTTTGCTAAGGACAGTAATGGAAGTAGCAGCTGTGAAATGTGATGACAGCACCGCGCTACCTTGATAGGATTTGCAGCTCAGAGCTGCAGACCAAGTGTGGCCCTTTAAGGATTTTGAATGATGGAAGTAAGCTGTTTCTTCAGAAAAAACAGCCATCCAGGCTGACCCTAGTGTAAAGCTTATGTCACTTGCTGCATTAATAAATGGTTGTCCAGAGAGAGGATTGCTTTCATTTGTGTCCTTTCAAATTTGTATTCAGTTATTTCTTTCACCTATTAGGCCAGATCTCTTCTCAAGATGTTCTGTTCTTTGAATTGCCATGGTTTATTGTTTCTTTTGTAATACTGTCTGGGTAGCTGATACCTTCAGTCACATGAGTGAAGTTTATATATGTCAGATACGTCTGGATATAAACGATGTTGGACTTGACATTCTCAGTTTCTTCTATGTAAGTAATTGCATGAGGGGGAGGAGTAATAGTGTGATAATGCAAAGGTTCAAGAATGGTTTATAAGTGCTTGATCTTTTGTTTTCTGGGGAGTGTTCTTCATTTTCTGAATCTACTTTGCTAATACTGTGTGGAAGCTGTCAGGCGTGGGGCACTCCAGAACTGTTTAGAGCTCCTACACATTTCCAAAATGAGAGCTACAAAAGATTTAGTCAACTTTGCAAGAGAAAAGCTCCCTCCTGTGGAAGAGGTGAACCTCTGCAGTGACTATGAGCAACGTTGGGGCGTAAGACTGTGATTTTATATTAGCAAGAAAAAAAGAGCACAAGCCCTGTAGGGGTTTGCAGAGGCTGGAATTTAAAAGCCTGTTCCCTGTTATTGTTCCCAAAGCAAGTTCTTCAGATTTTGCATGACTTATTTCTAATATGTATCAGTTGTAGCTGTTTGCAGTCTGTAAGCAAAATTGGATCATTTAAATAATATGTGGCCACAGTGAAACCTTTAGTGTCAAAGGTGTCTAAAGCACAAGGGTGCTTTAGCGACAGGACAAGGGGGAATGACTTGAAGCTGACAGAGGGGAGATTTAGATTAGACATAAGGAAAAAAACCTTCATTGTGAAAGTTGTGAGACACTGGCACAGGTTGCCCAGAGAAGCTGTGGCTGCTTCATCCCTGGCAGTGTTCAAGGCCAGGCTGGACAGGCCTTGGAGCAACCTGGTCTAATGGGAGGTGTTCTATCCATGGCAGGGGGGTTGGAACTAGATGATCTTCAAGGTCCCCTCCAACCCAAACCATTCTATGGCTCTTTATTTATAGATTTTGCTTTCTGTAGGTGATTGCTGAAAAACCTAAGTATTTTGGGCACTTCTGTGAATTAGAGTCATAGAATTTACATAACTTAAAAAAATAAATTATTTTTCTCTTTTCTAAATGTAATAGTTTGTTCTGTATATCCTGACAACCTGTATCAAAATTATTTTTGATATTGCTGCAGTTGGGGGTCAAAGCTGAACTCCAAGCCCTGTCTAACTTGGAAAATGCAACTGCACAAAAAGCATGAAGATGAATTTGTGGAGGAGCTGGAACTAGAATTCATCTTGATACCAAATTTCTGCTAGAAACAGTATTTTTACCTTTGAGCTGAATATGATTCATGCTTGTGCTCTGAAGGTGGAAGGCTGTAGCTCATTAGCACATTAGCAAAACCCTGAGGTGTTTACTTCCATAAATGCTAATATTATTCCCCCAAGAATGAAGCACGAGGGGGTGAGAGGTAGGATAGAGGAGGGGAGAGACAGATTATTTAGCCTTGCAGTGGAGATTAAATTTACCAACGCAGATTCATTGCCAGGTAGAGGACTGAGACAGCACAGAGTGCGCTGACCCACTGCAGAAAAATGACATTAGGTGTTACAATCCTGTTAACTGGCAAAATGCTGAATTACAGTCTTGTTCAGAGCTGGCTGGGTTCTAGCTTGTGCCACACAGCAACATGGATGTAACTTTGATTACAGAAACATGTGATTTGGCAAATTCTTTGTGACATGTAATGGTGAAGTCAGGTTTGGTTATCTTCATTTATAAGAACTGTGAAGGTTCTGTAGCTTTAGTGAATAGTCCTTATGATAGTGTACGTTAAGAAATGGTGCTGAACTTGAAGGAAAGCAGAAACTGCTCATGAGGCTGCATGCACTGAAGGCTCAAGTCAGGATGATGAGGGATGTTGGTGAAAGTGCCCTATTCAAGAGGTTCAGTACTATGTGAGCTCCCTGGACCTCAGTCTGTCTCTGATCGCCATTTGGACCACAGAGCTCTCAGTGGCTGCTGCTCTTCAGGTGCCAGTTTGAATTAAACTCAACAAGTGAAGGGGAGTCGCTTTTGCATTTAAGGAGTTTCACCAGGTTCTGCAAGTTTGTAGTGTGTTTGTGTGGGAAAAGTGGCCTACGAAGTTACAAAGGGTGTAGGGGAGTCTTTTTGATGTAGCTTCCAGTTTACAGATGGCTCCTGGGTCTTGAAGTTCCTTCGTGCTACGTGTTTCCTCCAAGTAGCACCATCTAGTGATTGCCTGCAGTATTTTTGATTGCTGCCCTTTTTTTTCCCCCATTGGCAGTTCCATTCTGGTTTCTTAAGAAACTGAAGCTAGTGTTGAGCACATTTTGTCTCCACCCTCAATGTTAAATGTTTTTCATGAAAACCGAAAGAGAGGCTAAGGTCCTGTAATTGAGTTGCTTTGAATTTTATGAAATTACATATCTGAACAGAGTGTCCATAATGACAGAAGGACTGCAATACGTGTTGAACCATTGTATTAAACCACCAGAAAATCCACAGGAGATGGGCAGGAAATTAGTCCACAGTTCACTGTAAGTTCCATAGCTCACTGTGATATGCTACCGAGAACAAAAGCAAAGTAAAAGTTTTACTATGGTTTTTCATATTCACAGGGCAGTGATTTTTGTGAAACAATTGTGAGCTGAAAGAACATTGCTTCGAAACCCTGAATCCTCAGCAGTTAGTTTTCTTTTACTGGAGCAGTGGGAATTGAAATAATTACTAAAATATAGAAGAGAAAATTTACCAGAGCTGGGCATTTATTCTTGACTGTAATGACTAATAATTTGTACCTGCTCACTTCAAATGAAGTCTTGTTTGAAAATCTGTAGACTGTGGATAAAATAATTGCACAGAAATGGTCTGGGTTTTTTGCAGTAATTTAAAGCATGGGATTATCTGGTGCAGATTGCACTAAATCCTTCTCCTCCTCCTCCAGGAATTCTGCAGCTAAGGGGCTACACAGCAGGTAACTCGTAACTGATCTGAGATACGATAGAGCCAGTCTACTTTTTCAAAGCATTCTAAGGACCATTACCTCATTTGATCTTTCATTTCTATGACTTTTAATAAAAGCCCAGAATGTAAGAAGGAGATGGACTAAAATAATCAGTTAATTAAAAACAAGCAAACAAAAAAACCCCCAAAACCCACAAAATTAAAAGAAAGCACCAACTTTGGACTATACATTCTATACATAGAATTGGCCAGGGCTTTTTCCTTACAGTAAGTCTGAAATGTGGAAGTATCTTAGGTGAATCTGTTGGCATAGCAACTTAGATTGAGCAGAAGAGTGCCATCATAGTCAGAAAATAGTGTATGTTGTGATACTGTTGCATGCTACTGCCATTTCTCTGCAGACAGGGCCCTCTGGGGTTCACATTAAACTCATTATGATTCAGTTCAAGCTTCTAAGAACATTTGGTCCCAGCAGCACATACACTGTAGCTTGATGTAGATCTACCAACTACGTTACAACAGGCACTCCCATAACAGTAGGATGGCACCTAACCCTGTAGTTACCATGCTGAGAAGGGGCAGAAGGTCCATTTTACCTCCAACACAGTCATATGGTTCTTGCTTTCATCATCATCAACTGATAGTTTATTGTTACTTCTCTCAGGATGGTTTGAAGGCTACAGAAGTTACCGGATGGAATACCAGGCTGTGCCTTGCTATGTGGGATAAAGGGAGTAGGAGTGTCTGTTCTCTGGGGAAGGAAAACAAAGGCACTACAGTTAGTGTATGAAGCATTTATATATGGCAGCATTGAGGAAAAACAGAATATCAAAGCCTTACACGTTGTCAATGCTAATTAATAACAGCACGTTATGAATTACATATTTTTAATATTTTGGCCATCAACATTGATGGAAAGCTGTCATTACTTTTAAGCCTTGTCTCTGATGGAGACCTCTTTGTATCTACGTACTCGTACCTGAGAGGTGCAACTCACTGCAGGTTAAAAGATTACAACCTCCAGTGATTGCAGTGGGAGAACTTAATGGTTCTTCCCTTGTGTATATCTTCTACAGAGAAATTTAGTGAGTGTTAGAGCACTGTGGAAACAATCTTTGTGATTGTCTGAGTTCTTCAGCACTGTAGTGGCTGTGGCACCTCCACCACTGACCGTCAGCAGTGCCTTCTGTCCAAGTTTACTTCTTTATATTTTTGGCAACTGCTCATTTTTTTCTTATTTATAGTTGGGATACAGTTGGAATCCCTGTGAATTTCTTCTGCAGAAAGAGGCAGATAAGGTTATATGTAATGTGTAAGGTTATTCGTGGGATTATCCTTCCTGAGTGCACAGAACTCAACTGTGTTGACTAATAAGAGAAATAATGACTTTGAAATAGGAACAGAGAAAATGATGCAGAGAGGGCTGGTTTCCCTCTTCCTGGGTTGATGCAGTCTTGTGTTCCTAAGGCTGAAAGCCAGGGCTCACAGGGATCTGAAGCTTTAGATGCTGGTCTCAGGAAGAGGTGAAAAGGAAGCAGTCCAAGGAATGCTAGCAAAAGCTGCCAGGAATGCAGCAAAGAAGGCCCATGGGCAGGAGCGCCTGTCTCTCCTAGCCAGAGATCTGGATTAGCTGCACTAAGGGGACTTTCCGATCATTGCTTGTGAGCTTTGTAGAGCTAAGGGAAAACATGAATGTTGTAAGACTCATTATACTGCTGCTTTGTGCTGCAGGGTTGACACAGCTATTAATGCTTTGAATTCTGGAAGCCAAAGTACTTGTTTCAGATCTCAAAAAGGTTAGCATTTACAAGATGCCACATCCTTATTTAATCAAAGCTTCACAAGGAGACTCTGGAAGAATAGAACTGTTCAGCATGGCACACACATCAAAATTTTACATAGCAAGTGAGGCAGGCACTCTTGACCAAATGGAAACCAACCTCTGCTGGCACGTGAAAGCCTTGCATTATAAAACTCACAGGTTCATCATACAGAAGTTCATAGAATCATAGAATAATTAGGGTTGGAAAGGACCTTAAGATCATCTAGTTCCAACCCCCCTGCCATGGGCAGGGACACCTCCCACTAAACCATGCCACCCAAGGCTCTGTCCAGCCTGGCCTTGAACGCCGCCAGGGATGGAGCATCCACATCTTCCCTGGGCAAAGTTCTGTTCACATCTTCTATAGGAAGAATGTAACAGATGAGGTTTTCTGATACTCTGCTAGTCTGGCATCTGCAAGGGTCACTCTGCATCTGCAAACCAATGGATGGACCCTCAGCTGAAGCCAGTGAAACCTCCCTACCTTGTGTTAGCAGGGCATGGAGACTTTAGCAGTATTATTTCTTTTTCAGATGCAGTCAGCTGGTAGGAGATACCAAAGCCTGTAGTGGCTGCACTAAACACAAAGTCTTATGCAAACTAATGATATAAGCCCTGTGTATGATCACAACTAATATTAATCATTACTAATAACTTGCTTTCGGATCCTGTTATTCAGCAGTCTGAAAGTGTTAACTGCTACCTAAATATAGATGAAAAAGTGATTCTGAAAGAGTTTGTATCTTTGTTTCAACCTTTCTTACGAAAATGAAAGCTGGAACACTGCATGAGGAAAATCTTGAAGTCTTTAATGTATAAAACCTTCAGATATGAGTGTCCTGTGGTTTCAGTGGATTGACACATTTTCAGCATTTTTTGACATTGTAATGAATAAATATATATTTAAGCTTAGTGTATTATGTCCTGAATTTTGGAGTTCTGTACTAAAATTGAAATACTACTTAGAAAAAGCTGTGTAAAGAACAAAGTTGTCTGGAGACTAAATGCTGCTGATTGAATAATGCATCAAACTGTCACAGCAACAGTTTTTTAGTGACTCAGGCTCTATGGATATTTAC
This sequence comes from Coracopsis vasa, assembly GCA_026283785.1. Lineage (NCBI taxonomy): Eukaryota > Metazoa > Chordata > Aves > Psittaciformes > Psittacidae > Coracopsis > Coracopsis vasa. The sequence goes on from JANHGB010047931.1 coordinate 6,898, forward strand.
CGGAGTTGTCCTGCCCGAAAGAAATCAAAAAAATTACTTTCCAGGGAACTGCTGAAGTCTGGAGTCACCTTTACTAGGAGCAAATGTTTGCTTTGTTAGCAAAGCTCTTGTTGTGCAAGGGGAGATCGATGGGGCTAGTTTGCTTTACGTGTGCCAAGTATCAGCACTAGTGGTATGAATACTCAATAAACACCACTTGAATAATTTATTTAGGAATGATGTAAGGCCATCAAGCCACTATTCTGTATGCTTAAACCTTATCTAGGGGAGAAGGGTCTAACAGCTGATAAATGCCATTTCACCTGACCCAAGATAAACTGTTAACAAGTCCTCATCCTTTTTATCACTGCCACTGTTTGTAGAAGGGGTGCTACAATCATGTTCAGTCTCAGGATATGGAGCCTCCAAGAAACACATGGTCTCACTGTTGTTTCAGTCCTTTTGAAAGCAACTCACTCCATCTCCAGGCTCTTTCTTGACCACCCTCTGAACTGAATTGCTACATAAAGGAGCTGCCCTATTTGGCATTAATACGGGCATGAGTATTTACTGTGGGAAAAGTATGTTTCCAGTTAGCTGCAACTAACAGCCCTTCCCATGCCAGGATAGATTTATTCATTTTAATGTTTCTCAAATGCTGGAGAGCTAGGATGTTATAGGTCAAAGAAGCAGAGCTCAAAGTGAAGGCTTGTCTTACACATTTTAATTTTACTAGGATAGAAGCTTACCTGTTAATTTATTATCATATGTATTTCTTGCTGATGTGCTTTCAGTTCATGTGTACAACCAAAATTAGGTTGCCCAGAGAAGCTGTGGCTGCCCCATCCCTGGAAGTGTTCAAGGCCAGGTTGGATGGGGCTTTGAGCAATCTGGTCTAGTGGAAGGTGTCCCTGCCCATGGCAGGGGCATTTGAACTAGATGATCTTGAAGGTCCCTTCTAACCCAAACCATTTTTGGTTTCACAGAATCATAAGTATGCCAGTTGTTGCAGAATACAATTGCTTTCTAGTAGTGCAGAGCTAGAATTGATTGACAGCTGGAAGCTTGGTATCATTGAAGCCTGTTATCTGGAACTTCTGCTGAAGTGCTGGCAATAACACTTCTGTCTGAAGTACCGATTTTATTTGATTTTGATCAGTTCATTTTTTTATTTTGAAGAATTTTTTGTGTATTCTAGGGAAGGCCTAGGAAAGACGTTAACATAGATTATTTCTAGAATTTCATCACAGTGAAATTTGCCTGTGTAATATTGCCTCAGAGCAGAGATGCAGCTGGGTAGCAACCTGTTCCAGGTGTGTTACAACAGTGCTACTGTCAGGTTCTTCTGTCTGTAGAAATCTGTAAATGGTCAAGCTTTTTGATTAATAATTCAACTAAAGAAAATATATCTTTGGTCTATTACTTGTGTTCTAAATCTGTACCTTCCACACTATGTTAGTGTAATAAAATTCAGCTGCATTTTATCAATAAACTCTATCGAATGTTACCACATGAACTATCTGCATTCTAACATACTGAATCTCCTAAAAACTTTGGATAAAGAACATGAGTACTTTGGACTGGATTCTCAGACAGCACTGACTATGAACCCTCTCCTGTCTGACTTTCTAAACCCAGTGACTTTCTTGATATAGTATTTTCAACTCATTTATATGGTCATACTAGGGAAGAAATTGTTTATGTCCTTTATTACAAAGATTAAAAGTAATGGTAACCATTTACATACACAATTTACAAATTATTCACAAAGGGAATCACAGATATACAAGAACTGATAGCTTCAGCCCAAGTTGGGGATGGGAGAGTGTACTATTTTCCCTGCTTTTATTTACTGAAATAAAAGATATGTTTGGTTTTTGTTGTCTGTATGTGTTAAACACTGATCTAGTGTTTATGTAGCACCTTTAGTCATAACCATGCAAATGCTTACATGCTTATCTTCATTTGAAAGAGTGCAATGCATGTATAAACATGCATGGGATCTGTGCTCTTCACACTGCTAAGTGTTTGTTGGTCAGAAATCCTGTTGATTTTGGGTATAATACAGTGGCCAGGCTTGAAAAAGTTGATCTGTAGGATTTAACTGTTTTCAGCAATGTGTGTTTAAAACAAAAATGAAGATTACTACCAGAACTCTTAATCTAAGAACTAAATGAAGTATGGTTGCTGTATCTTTCAGGAATATACTGTATGATCTTAAGATAGATACTAGCCATGTTCTTAGGTATCTGATACCACAGCTGGTTTATTGCTTTTCCTTCATTCAGGTTAGCATATTTTATACAGTTTCTTAAAACTATTTCAGAGACTGCGAAACTTAACAAAGAATCCTACCTTGAGAGGTTTGGTAAATTTGCAAACTTCACAAAATATCTTAAACAGCACTTACCAAAAGGGAGAATGAGTTTCCAAATTCCCTGGTATGAAAGCACAATATCAACAGTGCAATAGCTGCCATTTAGCTAAACCTACAAATATCCATAGTTTGCACATTTTGCTGTCCACTGGGATGACATGTATGACAAAGTGCTTGAAGGAGCACAACGATTTAGGAGCAAACACAAATGTAAATACAGAAATCACCCAGGTGATGTTGCATCCAAATTCTAAGCAATAAAGCAAAACACTCTGCAAGAGTTATGTCTAGTGGAACCATTTAGTGGGAATAATCCAGATACTTATGACACTATTACGATGGTATGACTTTCTACCCAGCTATCAAATATTCTTTACCATCAATATTCTCAGGATGACAGGTAAAGAATGTTGCAGATGCCATGGTAAACTTAATATACAGTAATAGGCAAAGATTTTAGTGACATCACCTGTATATACAACATAGTTGTTGGAACCTTACAGAACAAAGCAATGTTACAGTATGCCTTTGTTAAGGCTTCTTGCTGGTTTAAAAAGGTAGATTCCTCTTTAGGGAGATTGTCCAGCAGTACTGGTTTCACATCTCTTCAGTGTGAATCTGAATTCTCCCCTTTTTATTTTAAGCCACTGCTAGACTCTTCAGCGGAAGGTCTCTTTATTGATCCACATAAGACTGCGTGTTTCATTTGGTTTGCATTCGTACTCAATGCAGGCAAAACTGTTACCCCATTGGCAATGATCCCGCTTGTGGTAGTTGTAGAATTTGACTTGCCAGACTGTTTCAAAAACACCAATGTCGTTAAACTGCAAGGAAGAGGGAATATCAGTGTTAGTAAGCTCATTATTTTGTTGGTTTCTCTCTCTTAATGAAACTGTGGAACATAAAACAGCTGATGTAAGGGTTTCTCAACTCAGTAAATCAAAGATCTGTAAAGCCTGCTCTACCAGTCGTTAAGTCTTTTATGGTGAGGCATACATAAACCATGAAGGATCAGATTCTCCAGGTACTATCTGCTTGCTCTTGCATCTGGAAAGGCAAGTCAGTAAAAATGTTCAAGATCCCACATGGATAAATGTTACTAACAGCGAGAATCAAAGCCATAATCCTTAGGATGACTCAGCAGTAGTTGGCCCAATGATCTTCAAGTGGCTTGTATATACTGTAGGTCATATAGCAGCAATCTGTAGTTATACGGGCCATCACTTCACCTTTATACCATACCTAGAGGCTGCTCCTTCTTTTGCTTAATCTGAAATCTTTAACGCCCCTGTATTTTGTAGCCTTGTGTTAGCAGTGTCTAGACTGAGACATGCTGCTATTAGACCACTTACTCCTTCCCTGGCATTTTGTTCCGCATTTTACATGAAACAAGCAAAAGAACTTATTTGTACATTTCTGTAATTTCTAGCTGTACTGTGATAGTGCACTTTTCAAACTGAGGTATGAGTAACAGAAGCTAGGAAGGAGATAATCAGCGTGTTTAGCAGATAAGTGTCAAGTACAGTGAAGGAGTAGTGAGACATTGTCTGTAAGTTGTCTTATTGTATTTGTAACTTTGGAGTGAGTGAGACTACGGCTCTAGTAAATTTTGTAGAACAGAAATCTCCCCTTTTTATTTTAAGTCACTGCTAGACACCTTTACAACATCAGGAAAACCTTGTGAGGATTTCAAGGATAGATTATGATTTCAATTATAATGCTGATGGAAAATTTGAGTTTCTGTGCCTCGAGACCTTGCAGAGAATCTGAAGTGTGGGTGTGAAGCCTGTATGTACTGCTGTTCGTCCCAGTAGTATGGCTTGATTGTGTTATGTTATTAGATACTAGATGTGGATTCAGTGCTGCTGAACAGCACTGTTCTTCAACATTTTTTCCTTTTAAATATTTCCATCACTCACTTTAATGACAGCTCCTTCACTTGACTGTTTTCCATTCCCATCATGTGCCTGGGAGCTGACCTTCAATCATCTGCCTATTACAATCCCACTTGCAAAATCAGTATGAAAGCCCTTTTACACAGTGACTCTTCCTGAGTTACAAGCAGTCTTCTCTATCCAGTTTTCTCAGAAGGACATGTAGTTTGTTGGGGTTTTTTTTAAATTCAAGATGTGGTTTGTAAGCTGCTGCTGCGTAATGGACATTGCTTTAAACCTTCCGTGGCCCACTGTGGTAAGTTAAATTTAGCCTTGACAACAGCAGGAATTGCTGTGTTCTGTTAGGGGATGGTTTTTATTTGACTCCAGTTCCAAGTGTTACCTTAAAGGAATATCTGAAATATTTCTGCTCCTTCATTTGACAAAGACAGGATCAAATGTCTTTGTCAAAAGACAGACAGGCTATTTTATCTCTCCCAGCAACTAAAACCTTAGTTAAGGTTTGGGGTTGTTTGTTTGTTTGATAGTAATCCTGATACACTCATAATGCAAGAGTAAAGGTTAAGCACATTGGATATGTGCACAATCCAGAAAGAGAAATTGGCAGAGGAGCATCAGCCACCCTCAGTGCAGAACTGAGCAATGAAAGGCATTTCTAGTAGCATTTGTAGAAGGTGGTATGATACAAGAAGAGCATTTCATTTTGTTAATGTATGAAGGATCTGAATTTCAACAAGACAGAGGAGGGAAACAAATTCTGTATTCCTCCAATGACCCAGTTTTGCCGAGCTACCCCAAGTAGTTTGCTGTGGATTTCCAGGAGAAGGAACAAATTAACTGCAGGGATTTTCTACTATCCTGTGCCTCCCCCCAAAACCAGTGCTTAGCAGACGCAGCAGCTCTGTGGCATCATGAACATTCTGCATCCTCAGAGTTCCCCTGAATTCCCATGACTCCTGCAGCTAAATCCTGGCTCCTCCACTGGGCCTGTATATGGGCTTCCTCAGAGAGGAGGCATGGCCCTACTTGTAGATCAGGCTTACTTCCCTGTCTGCTATTCTCTGACATCCAGTAGTATAGGTGTGAACAGTTAATCATTCCCTCTGAATTTGCATGCTAGGATGATTTGATGATTATTTATTACTGGGAATAGACGTTTAGCTTCTTTATTCAATCTGAGACTAGTCTGGCCAAGAATAAAATGAGAGGTTTCTAAATACGTTTACACCATTTGCTAGAGAGTTTAGCAGTTTCTGGACAGTGAGCATAAGTGAGCATTCATGTAACAGAAATGCATCCTCAGATTCTGGAATTCAGAAAGAGGATTGTTGTTTTACATATATAAACTGTGGCTGTAGCAGGCCAAATGTCTACTAGCCAGCTGAAGAAGGAACACAAATTATTTGTTTGGAGTTTTAAAGCAGTTGGAAAATAAATCCTGATGGACCTTTATGGACATTGTGTCTTTCAGGAGTATCAAACCAGTGCTTAACTGCAGGATTGACCTCACAGTCTATTTCTAATGTGAGTTCAGATTTCTAATGCGAGTTCAGATTTTGTGCCTTAAATAGTGTCCTTATCTCCCTAGGATGTATCAGGATCCTGTCAGTTCTAGAAAAGGAAGTGGAGGCAGAAGTTCCTCATAGTTGAAAGAAGTAGGAAATTTTAAAGCCATATGTAATAAGCCCAGTTTTGAAGATTCAGGAACTAGGTATTAGAAGCAGCTTTTGGACTGGGGTATCTGAGGCTGGTTTCCTAAATCTGTTACGGCTCTGTCTAGCTGAGCAGCTAAATGATGAGTTAAACACGTAAATCCCAGTTGAGATGCCTATATTTAATACATAAAAGCAACAATTGCGGACATCCTGAGTTAAGTACTGAAGAACCTATCTATGAAGATCAGATCCTAAAAGGGGTTGAGGGCCTGCTTAATGCTTGAAAATCCTATTACCATCATGGTTAATATCCCAGGATTTGATTTTTAAAAGCAACTGTTTGGGCAAATAAGGTGGCTTTGCATTCTGATGCTGCAACAAAACACCTCAGAGCTTGTATCTGTAAATCAGACCCTCCTTGCATTTCTTGGAATTGCTTTATTTGTGATTTGACTTGGTTTTCTCCGTAAGAAACGTTAAACATTCAGATTTTCAGGGTTCATGTAAGTGTTTCACTTAAGGCTAAATGTGGCTATCACAATATGGATGCCTTAGTCAAAGCAGCTGGGTTTTGGGGATCGCTGCCATTTCACCTCCTGGTATAAGGACTGTGAAATTTAACTGCAGTACTCATCACTGGCATCCAGCAGCCTTGTTCCACTGGTTGAGGAGTCAAACTGGCATTAGGTTTTCCTGGGTGTTAAAAGGAGGCGACTGTATGCAAAAGTGATTAACCTGGACAAATACTTCAGGGTACTCTTATTAATCTAAGATTATGAAGTAGTAACTACTAATGTGATGTGGGTCTCCACAATTAAGTTAGGTGTGCTGTAATTATTAGAAACACCAAATAGAGACATTACAGTTCTTATTCAGAGGGGGACTGCTATGCTAAATGGTGGCTGCAGAAAAAAATAGTGAAGATAAAAGATCAAGATGAGATCTTGCATGCAGTGACCAAATGTGAGAAAAAGCGGAAATCTGGTGGGCTTGGCAATGTCCTAACTTATGAGAGTTGGAACAACCCTTAAGAGAGCTTTGGGTGAAGATAGCTTATTGCCCCATTTCCCCTTTTTGGTACAGTAGGCAAAGAATAAACAGCAAGAATCCCTCAAAACTGTAATCAGGAAAGGGGGAAAAACCCAAACAAGCAAACCAAAGCCAGAACAAGACAGACGTCCCTCTGCACCCCGAGCATACCAGCCAAAGACTGCTATGGAAATCTGCCTACTGCTGTTCCTGTCTTCTGTCAACTCTGCCGCCTTACAGGCTGGAGCTTTTGTCATCTCACTTTGAGGCCATGGCATATACCAATTCTGGCCCTCGCAGTTTCCCTTTAAGGCTGGGGTGAGGAGCCACTTGAATAAGAACTTGTTTGTAGATGCAGAGATAATGCAATAATGGAAGGATATGGGGAAAGCGAGAAGACAGCCCTGGTGGGCTTTCAGCCTCTGGTGGGTCCTCAGGCATCCTGCAGATGACAGGTGGAAGGTACTAGTCACTCCTTGTGCTTAGAGCATGCTCTGCTTCAAAATACTTGGTGGTGCTGGCAGGCAAAAGGGAGGTCCCTGTATGCCAAGGGCTTGGGATTGGATTCCTAGCCAGGGATCTTGGTAGGAGCTGCGTGATGTCTGTAGTGTCCTGCAGAATAGGCGAGAGGTTCAGCTCACATTCCTGCTGCAGCACCTGAAAGGGCTTTGCAGGTCTCTAGAAATCCCCCTCCTGCTTCCTGGCCTCTCTTGGCTTCCCCTTGGGAAGCAGGGCTTGTGTTTTTTAGCTCTGTTCTGATCAGCAGTCTTACTGACACAAAGAAAACAGGAGGCAGCAGCTGTGATCAAACTTTGTCCTGGAATATTTCACCTCCACACCTCTCTCTGGGAGACAGCCCCCTGCTGCTGTCCCTTGTCTTCCCATACCATGTTTGGGGAACCACATACCTGCATATTGACTTGGATGGCCTGTCTCTCCCCACTCTTGGTATGGGGCACCCCTTCTGTGTCGTAGATCCCTGTGTAAGAGACCACCTGTGCATCCCTTGATTTCTCTTCCAGTGCGACATTAACAGCACCGATGCCCATTGTCCTGCAAAGAGACAGGATCCAGCCTTTCAGCAGCCCTGCACCCCCCTTCCTTGGCAGCTTGGTGCCAGCATGTGGGCTTGAAGCCTGGCAGCCTCTGTGCTGGGGGATGCCTCAGGGATTTTAGCAGGCCTGCAGGTGCTGCTGACTCACTGGGGCTCCTGAAAAATGCCAGGGCTTTGCAGTCCTCCAGGGAAGGTGTCAAAAGGAAAGGCAGGAGGGATCTGATCTCGAGTAGCTGGGGAGAGGTTAGAAAAATCTCTTCTTCAGGGCTGCCCCTCCACCTGGAGCTGGTTCCCCACTTGCATCCTCCCTGGTCCCAGTCTCTGCTTTGCCATGCTGCAGCAAAGGCTTAGGCATGGTGTATCCTGACATGCAGGGCCAGAGGGGCCTTTTCCCTCTGTCTCCAGGGCAAATCGTGGGGAAGGAGGAAGAAAAGGAGCTGGACTTGAAAGAGCTCTGGGGAGAAGGTGAAAAGGGAGAGGGGAGGAAGCGACTCCCAAACATGGCCTCTCTCCCGAGCCAAAGCACTAGGAACAGCTGGCCAGGGACTGAGGAACGGGGCCACCAAAGCAAAAAGGCAGGGAGGGAGGGAGAAATCACGGAAACCCCGCGCTGTCAGCCTGCCAGGAAAAAACATTAAACCTCTAAAAATAAAGCAGCGGGGAAGGGAGGGCCGGGAGAGCCGCCCCGAGCACGGACTTACGTGGCCTGGACGGTGCCGGGCCGCAGGACCACCTCAATCTTGTACTTGGCTCCGGTCAGCAGCTTGATGGTGCGGTTCTGGCCGAAGCGCTGCCCGTCCACCTTGAAATACACCGCCCCGTCGTTGGGCTGGATTTTGAGGGAGATGCTGATTTTCACGAGGCCGGGAATGTCGCCCATCGCTTGTCACCGGCGGGAGGGGTGTGCGGGATCAGCGCTCCTCTCGCCCCCTCCGCGGAACGCGGCTGGCGGGAACAGGAGAGCGAGGCTGCGAGGGAGAGGAAGAGGAGGAGGGAGGAGGAAGAGGAGGGGCTGCCTGATCCCCGCCGGCCCAGCCCTTCCCAAAAGCAGCGGATGATATATATTTGTTTTTTCCCTCCCCCAATAGCGACACAGCATCTGGGCGGTGGATGCGCCCCCCCCGCTCCCTATCCCACACTGTGGGGACATTTGCAGCTGCTGCGATTGCAGCCGGTTTCCAGGGAGTTTAATCCGGCTCCGATTACTGCAGCCGTAATCCCGCCGTTCTTCCAGGAGGGAACGCGAGGGGCTCGGGCAAGATCGGGCGGCGCCGTTCAGCACCACGGACGCGGACAGCGGCGCGGGGCGGGAGCGCCCCGTGGGGCTCCCCCACCGGCCGGAGCGTAGCAAAGACGTGGGTTTGTGGGTCTTCTCTCCCTGTATGGCAAAAGGTTTTTGTTCGCCACCATGCCTAGACTGTCGGTTTCTTGCTCCCTTTATCAAAGAATCACTTTGATCTCAAACACTTAACAAAATCAAATGCATTGTCAGTAGCTTAACTATTAACAAGTCATTATTCTTAAAGATAATTTGGGTAGCTAATTGGATGTATACCGTAAGAAATGAGCTGTGCCAAATTAAGTCTTCTGAGACCCCACCTGGACTCTTGCATTCAGCTCTGGGGGCCTCTAGCATAAGAAGGATGTAGAGTTGTTAGAGCAAGTCCAGAGAAGGGTCACAAAGGTAGATCAGAGGGCTGAAGCACCTCTCCTGTGAAGACAGGTTGAGAGAGTTTGGGTTGTTCAGCCTGGAGAAGAGAAGGCTCTGGGAGACCTTAGGGCAGCTTCCAGTGCCTAAAGCGACTGACAAGAAATCTGGAGAGAGGCTTTTTGTAAGGGCGTTTAGTGACAGGAGAAGGGGGAATGACTTTAAGATCAAGGAAGGGAGATTTAGATTAGATATAAGGAAGACAGTCTTTCCTGTGAGGGTGGTGAAACACTGACACAGGTTGCCCAGAGAAGCTGTGGCTGCCCCGTCCCTGGAAGTGTACAACGCCAGGTTCGACAGGGCTTGGAGCAACCTGGTCTACTGGAAGGTGCCCTTGCCTATGGCAGGCAGTTTAGAACTAGATGACCTTAAGGTCCTTTTCAACCCAAACCATTCCATGATTCTATGGTGAAGTACTAACTGGGGAAAAGGTAATTCTGTCAGGGGGAGATCACAACCAGTGATTCGTTGACCACTGACTCAGGAACCAACCCCCCACCCCCCCTCAAAGAGAAGCAGAGATTGACCATGTGGACTAATTAACATAAGAAGCAACAGGGTTGCTTAACACATAGGAAATTGAGTACTAAGTAATGAAAAAGTTATTTAACTTGTTATCAATGAAGGCTGATGACTTTGATTGCAAAAATGTATAAATAGTGTAAAGCCAAGAATAGGTTTCATATGTGTCCAGCCAGCCTGGTTTCCACAAAGATAAGGGCTGGGCATGATCTCTGTCTCTCAGAACTGTGTGTGATGAGTTTTGCATGTAACATTCTACCCTTTGATAGCAGTCACTGCCAGAGGGGTCTCCCCTATTGGGAGTTGTTACACAAATGCAGCCATTGCTTCTCCCACTGAACAGTCAGGAGTGAAACAAAAGCTATTAGAACCCGTAGCATATACCTTTGTATGATAAGGTAGCAGCATTATCAACATGAATGTATGAGAAGAATCATTTGGGTTTGGTGTAATGTCAAAGGGCACCTAACCAAAGAATGGCTGCATCTAATCAAATAGTAAGTTGCAGCAACAACTCATCCCACAGTGGGGGTCAGCATTTGGTCACAAGTCATACACTGACTTCCATCAATTTGTTGCAAAGATCTTTTATGACTTTAGAGGTCCACCAAAATCAGGTAAGACTAATCCCTCCAACCACTGTGAAGGTTAACAATGAATGGTTTTAAAAGTATCTTGGAAGTTAACAGATGTTTTCGGATGGGGAAGCAGCTGCTGTATACACACACGCATCTCATAACAGTATGGCTCCACAAAAGAAGACCACATGTGCATCTCTTCCCCATCTTTTTTTTGAGAATTCTCATTTTTCATTGTATTCTGCTGAAAGTGCTGCACTTTGTGGCTGTTTAAAGTTAGGCTTGCAGCAATTCCCACTTCCATAAGTTTAAATGTAATTCAGTATGAAATCACAGAGGCCTTACACATGGGGAGTCTGATAGCATCACTTAAAGTGGCATGTGAAGAATAATGGCCGTTGCCAGGGATCAGTTTTACTCACCTCTTGGGCCAGACATATCATGTTGTAATAAATTGTGTGTAGCTGAAGACATTGATTGCTATTAGTTTCCCAAGTACATGAGAGGTCAGATCTATAACGAGTATTTTTTCCCTTATTATTTCTGCCTGAATGATCATCTTTCTCTGGATGCAGCTCAGGCTATGACTTTATTCCAGACCACTGTGGCAAAAAGTAGCAAACGTAAGGGAGAACTAAAAAAAGCATTATGTCTGAGTAACTGGTTTACCATGTGAAAGTGAAACCTGGTGAAAGTAGAACATTTACAGAGAAGGAATTTTAAAGGTAAAATTACCTTTCTTTTTATCAATCTGATATCTTTGCATACGTCAGCACATTTACTTTCCCAATCCTACCAGACGTTATTAGTGCAGATCAAGGGGACAGAGTATTTTTGCTAAGTCTTTCTGAAGGTTAGTTTTGTTGCTCCCACCTTAATGGCCATGACTAGCCTCACCTAGGGCCTTTGCCCACAGCTCTGCCCGTGGGCCATCAATCGTTTCTTCAGTTATGTTTAGGGTTGTTGGTCTCCAGCTCTGCCACAGATGTATCCAGCCATGGATGCTGTTGATTTTGACCTGCAGGCTGACTACCTGGCTATCATGGAGGTGCCCGATGCTGTGGGCTGTCCCCTCACTGAGGGTGGTGGGATGGGCTGGAGAAACTCATATCTGTCCAGTCCCCATGGGGATTTTCTATGGGTCCCAGCCCCAAGGCTGCAGCATGGTTATCTGATGTTAGTTGCTTGATGTTCTGTAGGGAGCAAAATACCTGCAAGAAGATGGAGGCAGTGTGGTTTTGCCAGGAGCACAGAGAAAATGTGCTGATGTTTACCAGGTTCAAAGCTAAATAGATCCTCAAAATCTTAGGACAAGGTTGTATTTCTTCTAAGCCACAGCAGTAATTTATTTCCAGGAACAAAGATAAATTTGTGTCCATTCCTCCATTCCCTACACCTACATTTAAGGGGTGGAGCTTGGAATCTTTAATGTCCTTGTAAAGTGCAAAACTGCTTTTTTTATGTTTGTTTGGTTTTGCTTTTGCTTTTTTTTTTTTTCCCCAGTCCTTCAAATCTATCTTTTGTTCTCCTGGCATCTCAGGCTTCCCAGCCTGTTGTCTGGAGTCAGCAAGGTATGTTAAGCTAATTTCCTTCCTTTGGGCAGGAACATTGCAGCACTCCCCTGTGCCCTGGCAAACCCCTTAATGCTTTTGAAGGGAGTGATGGGCTCCTTCAGGTGAGCTGCAGCCAGTGTGCTGGGCTATTCTCCTCTCTTTGTCTTCCCGGAACTAGGACATTCTTTTCACAGTACAGCCTCATCCTCCAAGACCTCTCTCTTGTGCCTAAGCCTTCCCTGCTGCAGCCACATTACCTGCGTGTATCACTGATGAGGAACTACTGTAGGGTAGAGGTGAGCATGTCACAGGTGAGGTTGTATGCATCCAAAGAAAAGCCAGAGCCAATATGCAGATAAGCCATGGCTTATACTTTGTCCAAGTCTTATTTGTCTTGAAAACAGTCTGGCAAAATCTATTTGATCTCTCGACTGCATCCACTCAATATGATCTCTCTAGACATGGTAATATGTCAACTGCATAAGACTTTCAGTAATACTATTTATGCAGGCCTTCCTACTTGGAGTTAATGCACTAATCCTGCTGCATACCTCCACAATAAGTAAATGTATAAAATGTGCATTGAGGTCAGAACAAGATGGTTCATTTATGATGGCCAACCCACAGTGTTTAGATTCCAAGGTGATATAGACAATACCTGTATAGTCTTTTCATGTTTACCCCTATTTGATTCCTTTCTTACCACAGTGCTAAATTTGGAAATGTTCTTGATTTAGGTTTCTTTTCAAGACACGGATGAAAAGCCACAGTCTCTCATTTGCTGAAAATAGTCACATATGTGTGATTCCATATGGAGTGAATTGTGCTGAGACTTGCACCTGCCAGCTCTAAATTTAATGCTGTAATTCTTTTGACACCTCTGCCTCTGCACAGAAGTGAGAAAGGGGTTTAATGGTCTGTAAACCGGACTGAGTATTTATCACCTTTGCAAACCACTTGTTTACTATTTTTCCCATCAGTCATTTTGAGCATACAGCATTTGGTTTAATTTCACCTGGAAATGCAGCTTGATTTGATGCATATTTATGGAGAACTCGTGTGCTCAGTTAGACATGGAGTGGGCTTATGGTGTTTACAGTGCAGCAAACATGTTTGAAGAGCAGCTGTGCAAGGGCTAGTAGAGCAGTGAAGCTGATGCAGCAAGCTGAGAAACCACTTGCCTTCCTTGCAGCGGACACCTTTATTTGCACAGATGGGGTTCCAGTTTTCAGTATGAATGCCCATCAGTCTCTCAGCTCAAGCAGATCCCTTGCTCAGATAAATGTGGTTGATCGCTTCTTTTTTAAAATGCAATTTTAAAAAGGCAATTTTTTAAAAAAATTTTTTTCTGATTTTAAAATGTTTTTAAAAAAACAAGCTGAATTTTCGGAGGAATTACAGCAGCAAGATCTGCTGGACAAGAACAGGTCCCTTACCAGTAAACTGAGATAAGATCCTCAGCTCTTGCAGATTGTGCTATTGCGACAAATGTTGCTAATCCATTGTCATTTACCTACTGTGGACAGAAATAGAGAGAACAGGGTAAGTTACAGCAGGTTTCCACAGCTCAGGTCCCTTTCTGCCACCCAAAGCTCTATCCTTCCCTCTGTGGAGAGTTAGAAGAAATACAGCTCTTCCTCTCTCTCTCAGCCCGGTGCTGTTCTTTAGGAATGGCATCACAAAGACAACATGCATCAGCAGTCCGGGCTGTTTCTCACACCTCCTATGGCCAAAGGTTAAGGACCGTTTTGCTTCACATTAATGATTTAGCTGATCAGCATATTTCTGCCTGGGGGAGGATGAAGTTTTGATTCCCCTGTGGTGATGTGTGATAAATTAAACCAAGCCTCAGTGTTAAAAGAAAAGGATTGTTCCAGACACATGTGAGGTAGAAGGGGAAAAGGAATAGCTGAGCTTTGAAGATGAAATAGCAACAATATAGAGAAAAGGAGAGCTATAAACTATATATATTACACACACATGTATATATATAAACTATATATAATTAGCTGGTTGCTTCCAGCTTATGCTGGATGGAGGTAATTTTATGCTTTGACACTGAGTTGCTTAAGTAGCTAATGGTAAATTCTGGAGTCATTGGCTTTGTGCCACTGCATCTAGAATTGCATTTCACACCTCCAAGGGCTTTTTAGGCAGGTAAATGAGAAACTGAGCTTTTGCAGAATTGTGGAGTCAGCATCTTTTTCTGTTTACATTAAACCACTTTTTAGTATAAGGTCATTTAGATATCCTGTTGAAGAAGATCTGTCTCTGGACATTTCATATCACCAATTTATTGTGTGGCGCCCTGTCATCCTGACTCAGCACAAACACTGAACCAGCAGGAGCAGGAAAACCTATGGAAAAGCTGCCTGCAGGGAGGAAAATGCTGGCAGATTCTTTTGTGTTTGTTCCACTCAAGCCATTCCACTTGGGAAAGGGTTTCCTTCCGTCAGGTCTGATGGTCAGCAAGGTAGAGACATAAGAGCTAACTGTGAGCCAGTTCTTGGTCCCTAATGCTCGCCCCAGGCTTTGTAGTATTATGGCCTCAAGGCAGCTAATAATGGGATAGTTTGGCTTGCAGCTGTACAGTGAAAGTTATTTAATTTGATTTGTCATTGTCTATGACCTGTAGTTTTGGGTTATCCACTCAGAGGGGAAGGGGGTGTCTTTTCCCAAAGATGGAACCACTGGAATGAAAGAGAAGAGAGGGAGATAATTGGCCTTCTTAAAGCAAAAGGAATTACTGACCAAAAAGATATTTTATAGGAGCCTACAAGCTCCTGAGTCCATCAAGCATTTTAAGCCTTATGGGAAATGAAGGGAGCCTTCACAGAAATTTAACTTGGGAAATTCAGTTAGATCATCTCAACTCTGGAATGCATCTTCAATTCATTCCAGGTCCTGGGAATGGTAGACGGATTCTTTACTGTAAATTTGGCAAAGCTCTGTGATCACTTTTTAGTGATAAATTTTCACCTTTAGCTGTTTCCAAAAAGCATGAAGGTTTTATTAGCTAATGTGTGAGTTTCTGTCTCTAGTAATTTTAGAATTTGTTGGCTGATGCCATGTATACTTGACAGCCAGAGAATAAGAAAGCATATATTGAACCTTTGATTTGCAAACTGCCTAATGGGTGATTTGCTTAGTCAGCAACTAGGATATTTAATAGAAATCAGATCCTCATGACAGCATGATTTGCATGAACAAAGGAACAATGTACTGAGACCCTGCAGGTTCTAGAAACAAAACCTGAGCAAGCTGATAGTACAGAAAATCATCACAAAAAAGGTATGCTTAGGGCAGAATGCACTGCAAAGTGTATAGCCTGGTATAGACAGGTGCTCTGCCTGAAGATGAGACTGGAGCAGCAGCTAGTTGAGAAAGGTCTGGAAAGGAAAATCTCAATTCAGACAGTGAGGAGAAACATTCAGCAGTTGCGATGGTGAAGCACTAATACATATAACCAAGGAAGGAGTGGAGTCTCATGTGTGGGAGCACTGCTAAGAAGGTATCAGTGAGGAATAGCTAGAGAAAGAGCTCTTCAAACCCTCTGATCTTCTATCACAGACCTTGTTGGACTTCCTGAGTAAAAGCTGAGGCAGAGCCAAATGCAGAGCAGGAATTTCTGACTGTGGAAAAAGTCCTCCCTGTTTGAGGAATCTTTGCAAGTGGCAGAGTGACAGATGGCATAACCCTGGGCCCAACCCTTGTCTGAATGGGCTTAGCTATAAAAGTGATTTGGAGTCTTGTGCATGGGAGAATGTTTGACTCTTGTAAATGCAGCAGCCTCCTTATTTCCTCGCTTATACCACCGTCCTTCTTTCTGTATGGGGAAGGGGGAAGAGGGATTGTGAGTCTGGTGTATATCAGCTTTTGGAAAATTACAGTTTTGCCTTATCTTTTACCAAATACAGCCATATGAGCTCTGCAGCAAGTAAAAGATGCTTGCAGAAAGTGACATTATGTGGTGCTTTGTGGTGTGCTGGTCTAATTCATTTAGCCTACTTGACAGCTAACCTCTTTGGGAGGCCTCAGCATCAAACTCCAAAACATGATCAAGTCTGATAAACCCTCTGTATCAGCAGAGGGTGCATAGTCATTAACCAAGCAAGGGCCCTCCAGCTTGCTGCCAGACTCCACATGCTTACCCGCTGTGAGTCAAACTTCCAAGGCAGGATGAAATAACAGAACTGGTGAGTTGGAAGCCTGTCTCTGGGACCCTTTTGGCTTGCACCAAGCAGCAGCTTAGTACACCAAGCTGTTTGTTTGCTAGTGTTCATGTATTTGCAGAGTGGGCCTGATTTCTTGGGATTGGGTACTAAGATGCTTATTTTATCTCCCAGGACTCTGTCATCAAGGCTGGCTGTATTTGATACAGTTGAGTGTTTTGTCAGGCTGTTGCCTGTTCTGTCAGAGGCGAACTATAAATACACACGTGCTTCTGTGTTTCCCTATCTCTCGCTCTGTAAGAGGAAATGGGCTTGTTTTCATGTGATTAGCAGGCAGAGGAACTTGTGAAAGTGACACAGCTGTACTGTAAAAATGCCAGCCCACGGACTTTGCTGCCAGAAGAACTTAACTGCCAGCGCTGATAGACTGGAGAACAGGATTGCCTGAGACATGGAGCGAGAACCGATGCGTATAAGGGAGGGGTACTTGGTTAAGAAGGTAAGGGGGGGAGCTTTGGACTGAGTGGAGGAGGAAGCTAATTCTGAACAGGTTGGGGAGGTGTAGGAAAACATACTTTGGTTTCAGTTATTAAAAAAAGGATATTTTTTTCCCAAAAAGAAGAGGCAAATGAACAGAATTCCTTCAGCAGTACACCAATGTGGTGTTAGTTATCATAGAGATATTTGCTAGCAGTTTTATCTTGTCAGAATACTACATAAGGCATTTTGCACATATCTCAGATGTACCTTTGAATCAAAAGATGTGTATTTTTATTAAGTAATCTAATGCCCATATTGGAAGCCTGGCAAGACAGGCAACAGCTTGAAATGGACATAGGCTACTCAACTGCACTTAATTGCTGAGTTAAATAGCAAGGAAGCATAGTGTGATCAAAGAGGTCATATCACTTTGGCCTCGAGGCACTCTGTGGGGCCACAGGTTCCTTTGCAGAGAGTGAAGGCCATTTGTTACTGACTTTCTCCTCTTGATATTTACATTAGGGTGGGTAACAGTGCTGTGCTTGGGAGTTAGTGGTTTAGCTTGGACTATGTGACCTCCAAGAAATATGAGTTCACCCCTTAAGGGGTTTTACGTCAGCTTAAACTTCTGTTTCTATATTTTTGGGGACTTTGTGTCATGTGAGCATAAGAAACAGCTGATTTTCTGATATTGTAGTGCTGCAGATGCTATAAAAAGTTGTTCTACCAAAGGGAAGTTTTGTGTGTTTTTAAAGTAGCTAATGATTTCATAGAGCAATTCAAGGAAAACCTGTCTGTGTCTGCACTCTTTGGAGTAGGTGTGACAGCTTGATTTTTAGTCCAGGAAAAGCTTGCTTATCTTTCATGAGATGTTTTAGATGAGAACAATGTGACCATGTTTGGGTTTGCTGATGATGTGCATCTGAGACTGTCAGTCTTAACACTGCTCTGCAGTGGCTTCCATTGGTAGAGCATGTTGGAGTCTGGGCTTTAGGAAGTGCTGGACTTCTCTGTTTATGAGCAGAAATACTGCTTGTGGTAAACCCACAAACAAAAGGAAATTGCAACAGTTCTTGCCTTGGCCCATCTTCTTAATTGATTTCTTAACAGAAAATTGACCAGTGGGTCAATTTAGACTCTCAAATAATGGTAAATTCTTATTGCTTATTAAATAAAAATAGAGTCAAAAGCAAACGGCAGTCAACCCATATGCAGATGAGGCTCTTGTAGTTCCCTTTTGGAGGTCACATTGTCCAAGCTAAAGCACTGACCCCTAAGCACAGTACTGTTCCCCACCCTAACATAAATATCAAGAGGAGAAAGTCAGTGACAAATGGTCTTCACTGTCTGCAAAGGGACCTGTGGCTGCATGATAACTCCTTTAGGAGGTCAAATCCTTGTTTTCACTTTGCAGGCATAATGAAGAGAAGGAAAGTACATAATTAGCATTTGTTGAGCACCTTCTGCCCCTAGTGTGGGCTGCAGAGGCTAGAAGCAAGTCTTACTCTTAATAAGATCTCAGCTGATGGTTTTCTCTCCTCACCCTGTAATTGGACATAAGGTCTTACCCGAAGGCCTTTTTAGGAAGGTAGGGAAGCAAAAAGGATGTGACAAACGGTTCATCTGGATAATAATTACAAAAAAACCCAAAAAACCTCAGCATGTTTCTGTCCAATTCACTTCTGCAGAAATACAAAGTGCAAATGTAACCGCATCTGCCCAGCTTTCAGGTTTACCAAATCAAAACAGGCCATTTTCACAGCATAAGTGTGGCTGCCTTGCTTCTATCTGCAACTTCAGCACAGCTCAGCCACCATCATCTGAGGAGGACAAGGATGCAGTGGATGGAGCTGTAGGAGGGGGAGGATAAATTTAGGTGTCTCTTTGTAACAGAAAGAGCAAGGGAAGCTAATATTTTTGAAGGATGGCTTCTGATTTGGGGCCTACAAATGTTGATTGTGCCTTGATAACTCTTCAGAGGAACTGTTGGTATTCAGCATATCTAAATGTTCATTTGGCTGCGTAGTAAGTCACATGGGTATCTGGGATTGTGACCCCAACCAGCTTCAAAAGTGGTGGGACTATAGAGGACACCTAGCTAGAATGCAACAGTCTTAGTAATTTTAGCAGTTAATCAAGCTCAACACAGAGAAACACGTTGCTCCTCTCTGAGACCCTTAAAATTTTGCTCTGTGTTTCACTATATGTAGGATCTGGCCCTATCTTTATCTCTGTATTTCTTGCATCTAACAGCTGTGTTTCAGGAATGGGAAGTAAAAACTTTAAAAGGTGAAATGAAGCACTTCAATTCCTCATCTCAGCAGTTGGAGATCTGCAGCTGCAGGCCCTCATACTGTTCATTACTCTTACAGTTTGTACCTGTATGTCTAGAAATCCTCTGAGACGTGTGCTTTCTTACTAGACAGCCAGGCCTCAACAGCTGACTGTATTGTAGCACCAAGTCCTGGGCATAGGATGCCCAGGTTAATGAGACAGTTCTGATGTGCCAGTTCACATCCAGAAATTTTGAGGATTATTCATAACATTGCCACTATGTCATCTTGAAGACAGTAGTTGGGACTGATACTGAAGAGAAACACCTCCTGAGGCAGGCAGCATGATTTTTGGACACACTCATGGCTGAGGTGACTACAAGGGTCAAAAAATGGTGGTCAGAAGAATAACAACAGTGCTCTTTAACTGTGTAGTAAGATGGGTGCTGTTGTGCCTTCTCATTGAGATACTAGCTATAGTTTAGCATGTCAGACACTCCCTGGAAGGTCAAGTGGGTATCATGTGAAGAGAGTGATTTATTGAACGTAATATATACAGTGATTTATTGCAGCAGGGCAGCATGTTTAATACCTGGAAGCCGATGTGGGTCGTGCTTTTAGAAGACGGAATTGAATTCTACAAGCGGAAGGCTGACAACAGCCCCAAAGGGATGGTCCCACTAAAGGGAAGCTCTATTAACAGCCCATGCCAAGATTTTGGCAAAAGAATGGTAAGTACTTTTTCAGTAACAATGAAAAAATCGTGATACAGAAAAGAGATAAATGCTGTGACCCAAATGCCTAAGTAAAGCTGTATTTCCAAACTATTTTATTACCATTTGGTGACCCCACACATTTCACATTAATGAAATCTGTATTAATCACCACTGCATTGTTATTGGTAGGGCTTTTGCAAGTGACTAAGAGTCACATCTACACTCAGAGAGTAAAATGCAAAGCTGATTTAGAGAAAGTAGTCCGGATGTTACCTACATATTTGGGATCTCTTAAAGTCGAAAGTAGCAAGTGTGCACACAGGTCCTGCTTCCCAGTAAAACACACAGAATACTGTATTCACAAATTCAGAGTCTTATGTGACAGAAAAAAGATAGAGGAAGATAAATGTGCAAACATACATTTTTTGTTATAGGGTTCATGCAAAATAGTTGTTGGTAAAACAGGATTTCCAATATGAGCAAAGAATCCTATCTTTGGTCAGTCATTTGTTATTTCGGCAACTTGGTTTCATCAAATAGGCATCATACCCTCAGGAATTCCTTTGACAAAGGGGTTCCCCAGAATCTGGAAGGTTGTACAATTACGGTTTAAAGAAATCTACCACGAGGATACCTGACTGAAGATAGAAGTCTGAGAGCATTAGAAAAATAGAAAGAAAGTGTAAGAATGCATGAGAGAGAAAGCTGCATTTTCTCATATGAGTGGAGAGAATTATACCTGTCCTTAGGTTTTGTGGTAAGTGGAGTCAGGGTCCTTGGCGTCAGGTTTGGACCTGCTGGGTTTCCTTTTTCTTTCCTTCCTTCTTTTTTCTTCTTTCTTTTATTTTTTCTTCTTTGTGCAGTCCCCACATTTATATATTAAAAAAGTTGATTCTTATGAAGTCTTTTTAGACTTATATCCTTTAAGAAAAAGGGTCTCCTACTTCTTTGAGGCAGTACAATAAAAGGATGGGGCAGAGAACAAAGTTTGCTGTTAATTCTGTGCCGAGTCAAAGAAGTTGTAGATGGCTGCTTCTCCTGGGAACAAAAGGTTTTAGAGGGCTGTTACCTTGGTAATCCCATCCAAAGCAGGATCATCAAGAGCTACCTGCTTTTCCTAGCTATCCGTAGGTACTGGGAGTTGTCCACAGGAGACTGTATTGTCGTGCCTGGAAGAGAATTGTGCAATCATGTATTCCCACCCCGTGCTCGTCATAGGCTTTTTGATCTCTGAGCTGGCAAGGGAGATTGTTCAACTGATTCAGAAGGGTTTGAGATTGGCTGCTTGTTGAGCCCATTTACTCTTCCTTATTGCTAACAGCTCCTGTCTGAGCCACCCTTGGCATGGCTGGGCAAACCTTTCTGGTTGACCCCTGCAGCTTCAGACCTAACCTTCTGCTTCAGCCAGTGTGGCTGCGTGTCAGTGCATTGCCTGGGCACTGCTGAGAGCCCTTATTTACAGAGCTTGGCTTTACATCTTTTGTAAACCATGAATAATGAAGGTGAAGCAGAATTACATCTAGGGACTAGAGCGCAGGGCAGGAACATGAAATTACCAAATAAAGGAACAGAAACTAAGTATATCTGCACACACTTGATCCTAATTCTGCTGTTTTGTAACCATGTTCCTACATTATCTAATTAACAAGCCTCAGCACAGCACTCTACTTATGAGGTACAATGCATGAGGAGAAGGGTACTGTAACCAAGAGTATCACGGATCCTACATTATAATGGTAGAAGTTAAGTTTTTCTCATGAAGCATTCATTTCCAAACAGTTTTGTGGGGGTGTTTTTGTTATTTGTGTTTTTTGGGTGTTTTGGGTTTTTTTTCTGATTGGTTGGTTGATTGGGTGGGGTTTTTTTTAACTCTTACTGAGGCACTGACGTCACTATTGGTCTATAATAGTTGCTAGGAAGCGTCAGTAACACATTTAACAATAATGAAAAGATAATTGACCAGCATAGGTACATTCTACAAGTTCGGCAGAGAGGTCTGAAGTGTCTGTTGTCTGCTGAAGGCAGAGTGAGAGACATCCTCCCCTGCCCAAAGGGTTGCTTGAAGATGTAGCAGTTAGCAGAAGATACATTGCATCTGTATCAAAGGGTGATGAAGTCTTTGAGGAGCCTTCCTTTAACTGCAGTGGACATTATGCTTCATTTTACATTATGAGTTTAAATAATGAGATTTACTTTAGGCTTCATTTTAGTTGCTGGGGCTTTTTCTGAGGGAGAATAAAGGAAGGATCTCAGACCTGAGGGCTGAGGCACCCAAACCACGTTTTCGTAAGTGAGATCTGATGCAGAGTTTGCTGAAGTCAGTGAAAGCAATCCAAACAACTTCAGCGGGTGTTGGATCAGATCCTCCTTACTGAGTTGGTGCGATCATTCTGCACTTACATAGACTAATAGCCTTGGAAACATATGGAATTAAAATTGGCACTGTTCAAACAGTTAAAACTTCAACATGCTCATTCGTATAAATGACACTGTCACTGGGATTGTATACAAGCAGTGCCTCTGCATTCCATCCTGCCTTCTCACTGCTTGTGTGCCAAAACATACAGTTCTTCCTCTCATGGGAATTAATTCTGACTCTTTGCAGTTTGCATACATTTGCTTCACATGGCTAGAAATTAATGTATATTTTTAGGACAGGAGTTCTGAAGGTGAAAAGTGGGATAATTCTTATTAGTCAGTCTCTGTCACTTGGACCCAGTTTGGAACAGGGACTGCTGAGCCATGAGCAGACTTTTATATTCATTTGGTTAGACTTAAGCTTTTTGAATTAGCTTGTGTATCTGTATCAGGGCATAGCTTGAAAACTCAGGAGATATCACCAACACACTTTTACTAAATCAGTTGCCAAAAGCAGGTGCTGTGGCAAAAGGGAGCAATCTTGGATTTGTTGAACAGAAATAAATATAACCTGTTCAGAAGAGACTGCAACTGTGTATTTTGAGATTTTATTTCATTCACCACCATTCTTGATCTGAAGTTTGATCATTGCTTAATGTCATATTAATTCTGCTATGCTTGAGCTTTCTCTGTTTTCCCCATGGCTTTCCTGTGGATAGCATTATCATGTATAGTTGCTTACAGTCAGATAAATTTGTCCTAATTTAAACCAAAATGTTAGTATTTAGTACAGTCTAATTGTCTAATTTTCACTAAAGCACAAACATAAGTGCATCATCAGAGGTCTTGTGACTTGGTCACTTCTAAGATTGGAGACTCAACCTTTTCACCGATTTCAGAGGGAGCCTGGATGTCTAGCTTAGTGGCCTAGCTTTCTAAGAGCTGAAGTTAAGAGAAAGAGCTTTCCCAACCTCCTCTGTGTACTGGGAATAAACTCTTCTTTAGCATTTCACTGTACATTGCTTCTGAGCTCTTTGACTTTGAGATTGTTGATTTTCCCTTTGGTAAAAGCTTGTATTTATGATTTGGTATTTCATTCCGTTAATATGGTGTGTAAGCATGATTCTTGGATAGTGGGATTCCGTAGAATCATAGAATAGTTAGGGTTGGAAAGGACCTTAAGATCATCTAGTTCCAACCCCCCTGCCATGGGAAGGGACACCTGGCACTAACCTGCTTGCTTTTCACAAATGCACCATACATTGATTTTCAGGATGTAGCTCTTTACTGCAGAATAGAAAAGGTAGGTGTTGCTGGAAAGATGAATGCTATCAGATAAGAAATGGTTACTTTTCTGTCTGAAATGGATTTTTCAGGACCCATGTTTGTAACTTTGATATCTGTCTTCCATGAAAGTCAGTGGGACTTCCACACAATGTCAGGGTGTCAGAATTTTTCACATTGACAACAATCTGGAAGATGCATACCGGAGATGTTCAGAAATGTGCCATTTACAAATGCGGGCTTCAGCAGACTCAGTGTTTTCAGTTCACTGCTGTAGACTCACCACACTCTGCTCTTTGATGATGATAGCCTCTGCTTTACCTGCCTTCATAAAGCCATGCTGTTGGCTTGCTGATTAGCCTGTCACTTTTAGATGCCTGCTGAGACAGAACCTCTTGTACTTACTCTAATACAACTATGGAATAAATTACAATTCTGCTTATGGAGAACTGTATTTTAGAGGAAGTGGAAACCCTCTTGCCTGAGTAATTAGATTCTGATTTTCCATTGAAAGGATCACTGGATGAATATGAGATCAAACAATGTGAGCTTTGGGTTGGGGTTTTTTTGGTTGTTGTGCTGGATTTTATTTTTCCTTATTCCTTTCCGCCACTTGCCCCTCCTCCCCCAGGTTGGTGTTATTTTCTTTGCTCAGAATTACCTTTAAAAGATCTTTTCTCATTTTGGGAAATAGTTTTTCCATTGTTGCTAGTGTGCTTAGATAGGTAGCGATCATAAGATGTAGCCATGGGTGGGATGTACCATCTCCCTACCAAGCCCTTAAAGGTTTGCTAAGCTGCAGATGTGTTCAGCTGCTCTCCAGTGTGACTGTGACCTTTTCTCGCCTCGTGAATGAGTAGCTGAGCTACATGAAGTGGGTATTTTTCCCTCCCTCAGACTGACCACATCTTTATAAACAGTAACAGAAATTTACACCCACTGTAAGCCTGCAGGGCTGGGCACTTCAGCCTCTCAGCTGAGCTTCCCAGCAAAAGTTAAAATAGGCCATTGGTGCCACTCACCTTGGCTATAATGACAATGTCAGGGTCACTCAGCAGGAAATAACAAGAGTCAGTTTCCTGCCCTGCCTGTTCATGCTTTTCTTCATAGGTTTTTAAATGTAACTCTGTCTGTAAGGCACTTTCAGTTGTCCCTCAGCCACAGCTAGGCTGCATGTTGGGGTGGTACTGGGTTAACTGTGCCCAACTGGCTACACTGAAGTGACTTCTAAAAGGAACATCATTTATCATTCCAGTTTGTCTTCAAGCTCACTGCAGCCAAGCAGCAGGACCACTTTTTTCAAGCTGCCTACCTGGAGGAGAGAGATGCCTGGGTACGAGATATCAAGAGAGCAATTCATTGCATAGATGGAGGCCAGCGGTTTGCCAGAAAATCCACAAGAAAATCTATCAGACTGCCTGAAACAATCAACTTGAGGTTTGTTCTCATAGCTCTGCTCCCCCTTTTGCTTCCATCTGCGAGCAGTGTGCCAGATACGTCACCTCTGTCTGGATGAGCTATGAGCATGTATGTCCATGCTACCTCTCTGGTTTCACTCAGTCCTTTCTGCATGACTAACATTTACAGAGCTCAGAACATGGCAGAAATGAGCTAGCAATCAGAACTGGGAAAATAATTTTCAATACATCATCTTTTACCAAAACATCCTTATTTATCAAAGGATTTTGCTGATAAGGAGATTTCTGAGCGCATTGCAATGGAAAAGAAGACCCCAGCCAAAGTGTGATTCTGCCAGGAAAGACACTTTTGTACAATATATAATCTATTGTAAAAATATTTTAAAGCTTTTGTTTGCTTTCCAGAGGAACGCTGATGTTAGCCTAGGTTTTGGATGCTGAGGGTAGAGTGGTGCTTGCCAGAGAACTTGGAACTGGCAAATGGAGAAGAAGAGATAAAGGTCACACACATCTGTTTGTCAGTGCTTTAAAAAATTAAGGACGACTTCTTGCCTCTGAGCAGTAAATCCCAAGATACAAATGAACCTGCAGTGCTCCTTATGAGACAGTAAAACTGCACAGGGCCAAGATCCAACCAAATTTCACTTCTCTGCTTCAGCAGAGGATCACCCTGACTGACAGGCCAAAGGACTTAGCATGTGACTGTTAATATTCATCTTTCTTGTCATTCCAGAGCTCCAAGAGTTCTGAGCAAGTGAAAAGAGGGTGTGAGGAAGGAAGTCATGCCAGGGTTCACTGAGGTTACTTGGTGCCTCTGAGAGCATGCAGTCTTTGGAGATGTCAGTGTCAGGTTTTCTGCTCAGCCAAGGACCTTTGGAGGAACATAGTGCAGAGCAGTGAGCTCCTTATTGGCACCAAGGCTGTGGGGCCCTGTGAAGATGCCTCAGGAGTGGGTATTCACTGCTGTTCACACTACATAATTTGTTCCATTCTGAAAACATGGGGGTGTGGTGAACCACTTGAGCACTTGCCCCTCTGCTCCTCTAGCTATGACAGAGGCCTCCAGGCTTTGCAACATGAATTTTTCAGGAGATTAAACTAAGCCATGCTGTAACCCTGCAGAGAGTAATATGCCAGCAAAACATGAAGATCCTGTGAATGACAATGATATTATTGCACAAACTGGCTAAAGCTTTTTATTTGCTAAATTTCTGTGGTTCTTTTTATGCACAGTGCTTTGTACCTCTCAATGAAAGATCCTGAAAAGGGAATAAAGGAGTTGAAGCTGGAAAAAGACAAAAAAGTGTACAATTACTGCTTTACCGGTAAGGAGCTCTTGTCCTGGTTTTTCATACAACAAAGGGAGCACAGGCTGAGAGGCTATAGATAGATAAAACAGCTCTAAGCTCTGTAGAACACAGAGAAGTTTAAGAAGAAAGCCTGGCAGATGTTTTTCTGACCAACACTGGAGGTGCTCTAAGGATGAAGCTTGAAAAAGTGTTCAATTGTGGCCATGGTAAGCAAGAGAAGAGAAAGAAATTTAACCAGTGCCAGAAAGATTGATGTAGATCTTTGTAGAAAGTTGCATGAAACACTTAACTCCAGAAGAATTATTCCTTTCTGAATTATTCATCAACAAACAGTGTCACACTGTAATTTCTGTCTTGTTTTCCTTCAAATGGTTTGTGGCTGATATTGTTTGTTCCTTTGTAACCAGGCACCACTGTGATTGACTGGCTGGTGTCCAGTAACTCCATCCGAAATCGCAAAGAAGGTCTCATGCTTGCCTCTTCCCTCTTGAGTGAAGGCTACCTACAGCCTGCAGAGGATACATCCAAGGCTGCTGCTGAGGGACTGTCAGACACCCCCTTCTTAGATCTCAGCGATGCCTACTATTACTTTGTGAGTGTTGCATTTGTTTTTTTAATTGTCTCAGAGTTACTAATGCTCTGCTTTTCTCAGGCTTCTTGTTGGGTTTCTTAAGTCCTAGAGGAAAGACTGGACAGAAACAGAGAGATCTATGTTAATTGTCTTTCTCTACATGATATTCAGAATGAACTGGCTCACTTTAATATTTGTAAGCAGGACATTCTTTTCTTGTACCCTTCTAAGTGTGAACTGAGTGCTGAGTTTAAGCTGGGTTCTTTATAACTTAGGCTTTATTCCTGGCAATTTCACCAGTGACCAGAATTTAACCATCAGTTCCTCTGATGATTCAGTGGGAGGCAAGCAAGTAATTCATTATCATGAGGCTTCTTGGAATGACACAAGCTACAAATCCTTTTTTTCCTTTTGTGCAGAGCCATCAAATCTGACTCGGTGCATGTCACACACACGTACACAGCTTGCCTGTGAGCAAAGAAGTTTTTAGTATCCCCCAATAACACCTGTCCTGGGTAGTTTACCCAACCTTTTTGATTTATTGCTTCAAGTTCTGTGGATTGATTTGAAGAACCCGCAATACCACAGTCAAATACTGTGTTAAAGATGTTTGGCTTATGAACTTACACTAACAAAAAGTATGCCTTCTGTCACATGAAAACGCTTGAATATGACAACTTTCTTTATATTTACCACATAGAATCACTTGACTTCAGTAAAATGACTCTTCCTTTACTTAATTTGTCTTCCTAGAATGTGTCTGTGGCAGGGACACTTTACCTGTGCAGCAATGGAAGCAGAGACACAGCTGATGAAAGCAGCCTCATGGCCATCACAGTTCCTGGCTACCTGGGACACTTCTAGCAGCCCATGTGTGCTCTGCTTACTTTCAGCTTGTTTCTAGTTTGATTCAGTACCGATATGGTGTGAGGAGACCACAGTAGGTCAATGTCCGACTTGTTATCATACAAGTTGGCAGCACAGATGTTTACTCTAAGCCATATGAATGGTTACCTACATTTACATCATTACCATCCTACATTAAGAAGGAGGGAAGCCAAAGAGAAGCCATATTTGTATGTGTACATAGACATGTGGCAGCTGTGTAACTTCTGATTTTTCTCTTGTGGTCATGCAGCCAGACAGTGGGTTTTTCTGTGATGGAAATTCTAGTGATGATGATGTGGTTCTGAAAGAAGAATTCAGAGGCATAGTGGTCAAACAAGGATGTTTGCTGAAACAGGTCAGTATTGCGTGAGTTCCATTTTGTCACTGGGATGATGTTCATTGGATACAGGATTACACTCTTACAACAAAAAACTTTAGAAAAGGGAGAAACTAGCCTATGCCATCTCCACACTTCATAGGTTTCATCCCTGTCCCTCTTGCCTTAGCACAAAGAATGCTTGCTGTAGCATGGCAGCAGGGCTTCTGCCCAACTTTGCAAGGGTTATTGCTCTTACTACAAAATAAGACAGGTTATAGCTTTAATTAGGAAAGGGTGCTAAAGTAGGAGATGTGACAAGTCATTGATGAATTGGGTAAAAAGGCTGCCAATCCAGTGTCCCTCTGGATGCACAACTGGATTCAGTTGCCAGTTTTCATAGGCTTTTTTACTGTACCTGAGCAAAAGAGTCCTTTCAGTTGCTACTGTTTAATTCTGTCCCATCTGTAAGGTGAGAGGTAACTGTATACCTTTCCTGTCCAGCAAAACTTTAAGCAATACAGTGGCTGTGATGATAAGATGCTTACTTTCCAGGGCCATTGCAAGCAGATATTAGTGAATGGAAGGCAAGACCAGGATTCTTCAATGAAGAGAATAGTTCTGTTGAAAGGGACCTACAATGATCATCTAGTCCAACTGGCTGACCACCTCAGGATTGAGCATAGGTTAAAGCATGTTATTAAGGGCATTGTCCAAATGCTTCTTAAACACTGACAGGCTTGGGGCATTGATAACCTCTTTAGGAAACCTGTTCCTAAGTGTTTAACCATGTTCTCTGTAAGTAAATGTTTCCTAGTATCAAGTCTGAACCTTCACTGTTAAAATATTAATTGGAAGCCTAAGAACTTTTTGGTGGTCCTCATTTGTATTCCTCTTGCTCAATCAAATTACTTGAAAGAAATAGAAGCAATTAAATGCACATCTTTCTGGTTTTACCCTGTCACATTCGCAACTGCCTCGTTAGTAAGAACTTCTGTGCGGTGTAGCTAGTTGAGAAACATATTTTGAAATGCTGAGAGGAAGTGTTTCGTGACAGTCTTCCACTAGTGTTGGTCTGGAATTGGTCACCCTCAGTGACCTGTGGATTGCTCAGAAGTGTTACTGCTTCTGCTGAGAATGCTTTCAGCAGATCTAGATTTCCCCACCCATCATTTCAATCTTGAAAACAGCAATGAGGCATCTACACCCATATTGGAAGGTGGTATTATTTCTGCTTGAGCTTCTCAGCCAGGTACCCTCCCCAGGGTTCTTAAGCCAGATAAACCTTTTTTGTTGTTGATTGGTTTTGTCCTGCAAGACATTTTGCAGCCATGTTTTCTGGCAAGCATTTAAACCCAGTTTTCAAACACCTCATGTGAATGCCATGACTACCAGGCTATGAAATGTGTTTAGGGGCATCTCCTATGTTGAAGCTGTTCTGCTTCATACGACACATAAAAAGAGAAACTGGTGTGAAAGCCCAGTTATGCAAAAAAGTGGGATGCAGTGAATACTTCCTGTCCAAAATATTCAGCTTTTTTCCTTTTGTATTTGCCTGTTCTCTCATGTATGGGTAAGCTGACTATAAGTACTTGCAGGTAAAGCAGTTCATGACATTCCTGGTTTTGACTTTTCCTAGGGACATCGGAGGAAGAACTGGAAAGTGAGAAAGTTTGTTTTAAGAGAGGACCCTGCATATCTTCACTACTATGACCCAGCTGGAGTAAGAGACATTAGGTTTATTTCCTTGTTTGTTTTAAAGCCAATACCTTATGGAAATATCTGAATGGAGTATTTGCATGGGAATGTGTGATAGGAAAGACCAAGCAGTACAATGGAGCTGTTTGGGCTCACATGGCCTAGCCATCCTCTGGAAAAGCAGGGTGGAGGATGGTTTCTGGGGCTGCCAAGTCAGGGAGGCAAGTGCAACCCAGACCTGGGAACAGGTAACACTGAACTGTGCTCTCACCTCTTCTCTGTGATTAATTAGAATTAATGTGTGCTCTCATTTGATTAAAATGAACTGGATCTTTTTGTATTTACTGTGACATTGAAAAAAAAATTACAGTTGGCACAAGGCTTATATTCTTCTCATACGTTTGTTCAGGACATGCTAAATACTCTGCAGATCCTGAATTCCAAACCCCTGAAGAGATTTCCTATTTCCCTCTACCATACCCCCCATGCTCCATGTCAGGCATAGACTGAGGATCCCCTGGTGTCCCACGTGACATACCATGTCATCAAATGTTTTTGTTTCCATTCTGGTGTTGTAGCCACATACTAACATATGAACAGTCTCAGAAGTGTTGAATTTCATTTTGATTTCATGTCCTCACCAGGGAGAAGAAACACTGGGAGCCATTCACTTGAGAGGCTGTGTGGTGACAGCAGTGGAAGATATGCCTGACTGTAAGGAACCATATTGAATTAGCTGTATAATACATTTCTGGTAGATTCTTTCAATCTGCCTGAAATCACAAGTAGTTTTTACTCAAAACCCATCTGTGTGCAATGGTCCAGTAATTCTTCTAGTAACTAGTCTCTCTATTGCTATCTTAATTACTGGAGAATGATATTATGGTAAAGGTAGCAAGAGGGAATCTTGTGTTTTGTAAGTTGTTCAGAGAAGACCTGTCAAAAGGATGACACCATCCCTATGTTGGGATAACTGGCTTTAGACAAAGTAAGCTGAGTTTGCTTTTTTTAGCTGATGAGTTTGGGATGGAACATTTAAGTTAGAAATGGTTATGCCACAAATTATTACTGTTCACATTCTGTTCGCTCCCAAAACTAGAAGCTGTGGGAACAGCAATGGCTAAGCACTGCTGCAAGGAACAAGAAACACTCATTCCATACATTCTGCTCCCCATGGGAGTGGCAAACTCATACCCAGCAAGGAAGTCTGTTGGCATCTCAGCACCCGTGTAGGCTATGGTGGCAGATCCAAAAAGAACCAGAGATTCTGGATATGACATGAACTTGAACCGCTTGATTTGTAGCTGGCAAGGCATGGAAGGGTTTCATAAACCATAGAATGGTTAGAGTTGGAAGGGACCTTAAAGAACAGGGGGAATATGGGGAAAATGGGGAATATGACCTGTCTGCAGGATTGCAGACCTTTCCATGGTTGGAGATCAATTAACCAGAGACTCTTGAAGGTGAAATGTGCAGAATTCATGGGTTATTTTCCAAGAGAGACCTATGTCACGGACCCAATCTTGCAATTGGTTTGTGAAGGCCTGATCAGGCTGAGCTTAGAAAGGAAGGAAATCCCCTTACGGTGTGTAAAGGAAGAAACTTTGTGAACACAAGGTACACTTTCATATCTGACTTCCCTATTTCTCTTCCCTGTAGCCAAGAAGTACGATGTTGACAACATCCTCTTTGAAATTATCACAGCAAATGATATCCACTATTACTTGCAAGCAGCCTCATCCGCAGAGCGTACAGAGTGGATCAAAGCAATTCAGGCAGTTTCTAGGACTGGAAAATGAAGATGAGCGGCCAAGAAGACAGACAACTGAAATTAATAACTTAAAACAGAAATTTCACTGAAAGAAAGCAATATCATCCAAAAAGTCATCCTAAGGCGTGTGGGCTAGGGTGAGGGTGGGCAGTAAGTTTCAATGCTATAGTGGGCACTAACAAAGTATTATTTTTCCACTTGTGTTATGGTAATATTTTACTGAATTGTGCCATAGAACATGCCATAGTAGTGTGTGCTCTTAGAGTAATCAGTCCACCTTGGGGAAGTGGTACCTTATACCTTTTTGTGCTGCCACAGCTGGTAGTGAGGATTTCACCATTAACAGGGGACAGAGTCACGTCACTATGAGAAGCTGAACTAGTCACCATCCAGCCTTTGCTGCATTTCAGTATCTTGAGATATTTCAAAGTCTTTCCAAGACAAACTTTACATTTCCTTCTTTGCTAGATCTTTTTACTGCTTGTTCACCTATGCAAATGATGCCATAGATTTAGGAAAGAAATCAACTTGCTTGGAAACCTGATCCACTCCTTTATAATCCATCAATATTAAGGAAGGGAAGAATGAAGACAATTATGGAAACACCTTGTAGAAAGCAAGTACAACTTGATATGATGACAGCTGTATGAGGAAAGGCTTCTTTCCACAGTATTTCAAATATGAAGCAGTCTCAGTTTGAGTTCTTTATCTCACCTGATTTTGACCTTTGCTAAATTTCTCCCCAAGAATCTGCTCCAGGACCATTGTTTCACTTCATTTAGATCTCCAAAGCAGTTAGTAAGATGTCAGGTACTGCTGATTTGACCTGTATTTGAATTAAGAATTCTCCAGGAGAAAGGAAAGGATCCATGGGTTACCTACTTGAGCAACTGATTGAAGTGGGTTTGTTCAGGTTTTTCTTTTTTAACCTCCAGCAACATAGTCCTTGGTTCTGTGCCTTAGTAGTATAAGAGAAACCTTATGCTTGCTGTAACTAAAATAAACGTTATTTGACAAGATCAGTTTACCTGATCAATCTTTATATTGTTTTCTGGCTGTATAAAGCTTCTAAGTCTAATTTTATGCAGGAGTTGAAATAAAAGTTAATGTCATATTCTGCATATAGGCTGTTCCTGATGCAGGCTGATGCTTCTGAGTGCAAGTAAACTTCAAAAGTTTTAAAACTCTGCTCCTGGATCTAATAAGGTACCTTATCCTTAAGAATTCTTATTCAGATCTCTTTAGTCTCAAAAATAAATCTGGATCTAAAGCTTCTCTTCAATTCTACTTCATTATACTTGTATCTGAGCTAATGAGCCTGAAGGTCTTTTGCCTTGTCACAAAGGAAACACAGCCTTTGAGGGGCGGCAGGCTGACAAGGCCACCGCATCGTCATGTCTGTTAAGACATCCAGGGGAAATCAGCTTCTGGCAGGCACTTCCTATATCTCACACAAGCTGACAGGGCTACTGAAGCCTGGTCTGTCATTCTGAGGAAGGAAAAAAAATACACTGTTTGCTCAGCCTGCTTTCTTGATAATTGCTTTGTGGTTGCTGCTTATTTTTGCCTTCTGAGCTCACTAACCCCAAAATACTCTATGGCACAGGAAAACAGATAAAACATCACACAACCAAACAACAGAAACTTGCCCAGCTTAGCAAAGAAGGGATGCCACTCCTAATTTTTAATAAAACTAAAAAGTTTTACCAGTCTCTGACCTTGTCATTTTCCCCTGTGCCCAGTCAAGGGTCCGTCTGCCCACATATGAACTGTATTTTCTCTGGCAGATGATGCTAGTCAGTGTCTTCGTGAAAGAGCTCTGATGTGTGTACCAGATTATAGCAATAGGGTCTCTAACCTGATAGGTAGTTCTTTTGAAGATAGATCACACACAGGGGTTTGTGGGAGTCCCTGCTTCTTGGTGGAAACAGAAGAATTGGAAGTGTATGTCTGATGCCACTCTACCTACATTTCCTGCTATAAATGCTTTCATTTGCCTGAGACTCATACTGGGAGTGACTCCAAACTGTTCTTTCTTTTAGCCAGGTTCTTATGCATTTATTGACATCAAGAATTAGCTCTGTGTTCTAGGGAGAATGTGCCCTAGTCCATTTTCAGACAGGGCCTGACAAGAAAATCAATACATTTCACAGACCTTTTCTCTCAGATAAGCTCTTCACAAGGGATGAATTGTGGGACAGAGTTATTATGGGGCTAGTTTTTGAAGACATTTGGTTTCCTAACTCATGGCAGTGCTTTTAAAAAGCAAAGTAGGTACCTGAATACCACCAGCAGCCTGACCTTAGGAGTTCTAAGTGAGATGATGACAGTTGTCACGATCCTTGAACTGAGTCAAGAAAGTTGCTAAGGAGAGAGCTACTGGAGCTAAGGTGGTGATTGACTATTGTAATAGATGTCTGTATATGAAAAGAAAAAAGGTACATCACTACAATTTCCAGAGATACTAAATAGATTTAAAAGCAGCTACAAGTCTAGCATAGATCATAAGGCCAACCTAGTTACTCAGAAGGCATGGAAGTGAAGAGACATCTTCACTGAGTACCTAGCACAAGACAAGAGGGAGCAGGCCTGCCACAAGGCATTACAAATTGAAAGAGAAAAAACAGAAGAGTAGACCTTCATGTTCCTGCTTCCTCCGTCTGTGTTCACCCTCTAACTATTTAAATCACACTTCTGTGCTCTCAGCAATTGATACACCAACATCAGGTCCTTTTTTACTCATAACATGGATTAGTTCTTTTTTGTACACTAAGGGCAAGAAAATAAAGCATTGTGGATAAGGACTGTATTTATAATCTTCAATTACTGGAAGACTTGGATGATATAATCTTCTATAAAGATCCTCTTGGGTTTGTGTTTGACTTGCCACACTGAGCACATCTCACACTGAGCGGTTTTCCCTCTGCTGGACCTCTGAGTGTGTACTTACTACAGTCAGGTTTTTAGGAATGTTTATTAACCATTGCACCCATAAAAACACTCGTGTAGACACATAGCTCCTTCTTCCGTGGTTTAAAAGAAAACACGGACAAAACCAAGGAAAAAACAAACTACATACACTGAAAAAATAACATCCATGAGGACTGCAACCACCCAACAAGCTTTCAGCCACAGGTGTTACTTCTTATAATTAAATAAACACTGCATATGGAAGTAGTTCTGTCTTAATGCATCTTTAGCAGTGGTTTCCAGGAGCTGCTTGCTTTCTTCTGAATGGTAATGTTAGTATTATTTTGTTGCTAAATGCAATTATCTCGGTGCTGTTCTTTGTAATGTGATGTTTTTGCTTTTTATTTGGGTGTAGTTAACAGAAAGTGTTAAAGATCTACTGAAAATGTGGTTTTAGTAATAGAGCAGTTTATTGAGGAATCTTTAATCAAAGTTTGTTCATAAAGAGGAGAAAAACTATTAAGGCCTCTGAGGTATGATCTAGTGTGTACTGTCAAGTCTCTTTTAGATGAAGTTTTCATTTGTATTTGTTCTTGTAGTATTGCAGATCATTCTTCAGTGCAGTAATACTGCTTCTGTCTTTGAGTTCACCTCACTACAAATGTTAAACCCCAATAATATCCTTGTTTGTGTGTTTGCTTCTAATTTGTTCTCACATACTTCAGAAGTTATTTTAAGTTTAAACAACTTGCTCCACAGGGCTCTGGTTAAATGCTTTTTACTGTTTGTAAAGTGCTTCCGTTTGTTCAGGCTTGGATAACACTAAAACAAAGAAGCCTGGAAGCTTCCCTTAAATAACCTTTTTGGTGAGACACAGAAACGTTTCAGTAGATTGGGGGTGAGCTGTTGGTTCTTTTGTGCTGTTTTTCAGTTTGTACCTTTTAAAACTGTAGGCGACTATAGGAGGAACTTAAAAAAGCAAAATGAGTAGTTCACAGTTCTCTGCTGTTTGATGGTAGTCACTATTTCTGTGGGTGCCTTTAGTTTGTGATTTGAAAGTGCTTGTATATTTGCCTGTGAACTGTGGTCTTCTCATTGATGTATCGAGACCTTACCATGCTCAGTGTGAACTTCTGTGTACAGTAGAACACAGGCTTCAAATTTCTGTCTCCTCTTTGAGTTTTCTGCCAGCTAACAGGGGAATGTGTGCTCTAGTCTTTTTGTCTCGTCTCTTCTCACCAGCCACCTTTCTTGGAGGAGTTTTGGGGTTTGATAGCTTTGGCAGCCTGAGAAAACTGCATGTGCTATGCAATAAATAGTGCCAAGTTCCTTAGCCTACCTACTTGAATATTTTTTAAGTAATGTTAAGTTTGTCCTAAAGTAAATAAAGTGGAATATAGTTGTTAATGATGCACCATGATATGCCATAGGTTCTTTTCAAAACCTAGGATAAAATCAAATGCAAGGCTGTTGGCACAGCCTCTGGTTTGAATGATTGCTTTCAGATTATACAGTTAAGTAATTGCATAGTTACATTAGTTAGCCTGTAAAATGAGCAGTTTTCAGTGTATAGTGTGTCAGATGTTTGCCCTTTAACATCAGAACACAGGATGGATATCTCAGTACTGCTTCTTGTGATCAAGGTTGAAGCAAGGAGTCTTTCTACTGCTTTCTAACCCTTTCTCTGCTACCCAGGAGTGGGGCTCCTGAGTATGTATCTTGTATCTTTCTGTGTTACTTGTGTGGCACTAAGGAACTCGGAGATGACTTAAAAAGCAAATGGTTGAGGCTGGATCAGTGTTTTGACTGGTGAAGCAATGGTGCCTTTCCAGATGACTTTGCCTGCCTACCACACATGGCTCTGCTGCCCGAGGAGCCTTTTTGCAATATAGAGCCTCCCACCAGGCTCCTACAGTCCTGGATTGTAGCCTGAAAGAGGAGAGTGGAAGCAGCTTCAGTAAGAGAATGAGACTTAGTCCAGGCCCATCTGAAAGATGAATGTGGCAGGGGGCTGCCCTGTGTACTATGAGTTGTTTTTACTGTGTGGGATGATGATATAATTGAAGTCTGAATCTGATGCATGAAGAATAATTTGAATGTGGTTACTTCATCACTTTCTGAAGGTATTTTAGGAACTGCTTTTCCTCTTGAGATGGTGGGGTGGAGATCTACAAGCCAAGCAAGCAAAAAACGCCCTTCAAAAATCTCCCACTGAAAACAAGGTTTTTCTTCTGTTGTTGCTCATGAGATTTCTTGAAATAGAGTTTCTCATTTGGCCTCAAAATAAGCTTTTTCCCCCTCCCTGGATTAGCACAAAGAACTTCCTACTTTGCATTTAAACCAAAACTGTGGCTTTCCACACTTTGTTTCTGGTTCTTGTAGATTGCTTCATTTTTTTCCCCCTTCAGTTTGGTTGAAGGGAGAGTAAAACTGGGTATGAAAGCTGAGGAAAATGCTGCTTTTCATACTTCATTGGACTTCCATTGTAAGTGTATTGGAGTGTAGTAAAACTTTTCATCTTCCCTGCATAGGCTGTTAATTTTTCTTTTTAAGATGGTAACACATTCCCTCTCTTTTTCCATCCCTGAGAAAGGCCTGAGGAGGAGGGAGGAAAGGAATTGAAGGCAAATGCTCATGGAACTGATGGATTTTTGTTTCACGCAGTTGAAAGGGAGGGGAAAATACGTTAGTAAATTTGAAAATTTGCCTTCAGTATGTCTTTCACCAACATCTTGAATATTAATAAACCAGAGTGATCAAGGGAGAGGAGGAGGAACTGGGGATTTACTAGTTTAATGAAAAAAAAACCAAACCTAAATTAAGAAATCTAAAACTAGATACCCCAGTCTTCCCAAATCCTCAAACCTGGAGATTAAAAGGACATTGAGAACTTTCTTCTTAATGTGTTGCCATTAGCCCCTTTCTCCTTACCAAATATACCAGAACCTATTGCAGTCTGATAAGAGCATCAGTTATAAAAATCAGTGTATAATCAGTCTCTTCATCTACCTGCTTCCACATCATGAGGAAGACTGAGAATCCTTTCTTGAGCACCGAAGTATATAAAAAGAAAACCAAGAAACTTTCCTTTTTATCCTTCATTGCTTGTGCTATGTGTGTATGCAAGTGTCCTGCTCTTGAAGGCTTAAATTGCTGTGTCTCCCTCGTATGTGATGGTGAAAGTACAGTAACAAAGTCAATATGCATGCATGCAATATTTTTTAATAATAGGAAGGTTTGGTTATATCAGATTTTTAACCCTCCCATGAAGTTTTCTAATTAATAAAAGGAACTATTTCATCGTTCTAGTACATAAGTGGTAAAATAAGGTTGGTTTCTTTTGTGGTTTGGTTTTTCTTTTTTTCTTTTTTTTTTTTTTTGCCTTTTTTAACTTAATATTTTTACTTGAAGGCTTTTTTTTTTCTCTCCACGTTACATCTTCCCTCCACAACACCTCCTTTTTCTTAAAGCTATTTTAACCTAAGCTTTCTAACATAAAAAGCAAGCAGGTAGCTCTGCTTCTGAGGCATCATAGAGTGGAACTCAGATACATAAACATAAATGCCTAGTGGCATTTTAGATGTGCTACAGCATACCAAGTGGTCTCTAGTCACCCCTTTAGAACCGCAAAAACTTCCTCTCATCTCCTCATACCTACATGCTTTATATGGATGTTTGGCTACACTATGGGTATTAAGTGCTGTTATAGTCTCCTTATTTAAGTATTTGAGGAGCCCCCAGCATTATTGTCTCTAAGTATGTGTGTTGATAAAAGTTGCATGTTAGAATTACTTTAGAGAGCAGTATAATTAAGATAAAATTGTCTAAGGACTAGCTCAAAAATAAAGGTGTCATTAGAAAAGTTGATTGGTTTGGTCAGCCACACTTGATGAAACTTGAGGCAAGCTTCTGTTATTGGCTGTACTGCCAAATGGCTGTATATACTGTATCTTGTGAAACCTAGGTGTTAGGAGCTCCTAACTAAATTTGTACAGCGCTCTTGTTCTTTAGCATTGTGACAGAAAAATAGCTACTGAACAGATGAATGAAGTTCTCACAGGGTACTGTCATATTTCATTTATTAGCTGTAAGATACTGCTGATACAGAAAAATATTTTGCCTTTCTCAACATTTTCTTTTTCTCTGTTAGGATTAAAGGCCTGAGGTGGCTGATTTGTTTGCTTGAAGTTTTCCCTGTTACCAGTTTGCTCAATCTATACCTGCAATTCAGCCTTCAAGTTGACTCCTCCAATAGGTAGCTGGTAGCGTCTTGTGGTGTTTTCTGTTTGGTGTTCTGAGATCACTCAGACACTTAAAAGCAATATTTGGTGCTATGGCTTCATCTGATGGCTGATGGTGTCCTGTGGCATCTGGAGAGGTCTTTGTGTACAGCTTCAAGTGTCTGGCATCTCAGCCACAAAGCAACCTATGCAGTCGATGCTTCCACATCTGCAAGCAGTAGCTTCTTTGCCGGTTAAGATTTTTAAGGGCCATGCATTAAAACCAGCACGTGCCATTCTAACAATATATTTAAATGTGGAACAAAAAAAGCTCACGTTGTACCTAATTTGCATGCTTTAGTAGGCTGGTTCTTATTCCAACCCCCCCCCCCCCAGCTTTGTAAATCCAGGGTTGATGAACACGGGTGGCAATGTTGTACAGGACAATTCTGAGGGGCTGCAGGTAACTGCTGCTACATAGAATTGTCCTCTAGGGTTTTACCTGGGTAGGTCTCCCAGGGCCTCTGAGTTTGCTGTCCGTCACTTCTTTCCTTCTCCCCCTTCTAGCCACAGTTGTAGCTCAGCTTGTTTTGGTTTACCAGAATGGCTGAAATGGGTCTAGCCCTTAGCAGAGGCCTGAAAAAAACCCCAAACCAAAACACCACTAACCCCCAGTTTTTAGCATTGTTGTGCTGATCAGAAGCAGCTGCTGACTTGGTGTTATATGCAGCAGGGGATTCCTTCCAGGGTTTTAGGGACAGACTTTTCCAAACAATGGTTTTCCAAACCATGAAGTTGCTTCAGCAGCTCCTGCGAATCTGATAGGCCTCTACCCAAGTTCATTTGGAGAGAAAATAATAACACCACGACTACCAAAATCCTCCTATCTGTATGCTTCTATGACCCTTCTGTCAGCTCTGGTGGGCTGAAGGAGCCAATCCTAGCTCTGAGCCCAACTATCCTGTCTTCAGTTGGGATAACTCTGCCACTTGGTACCTTCTAGAGATGAAAAGGATAAAGACCGGAGACATTAGTGCCAGCCTATCAGCAGAAATGCTTCTTTTGACAAGATTAGCTTTGAGTGGTCTAATGAAGAAAAGCCTG
This sequence comes from Coracopsis vasa, assembly GCA_026283785.1. NCBI lineage: Eukaryota > Metazoa > Chordata > Aves > Psittaciformes > Psittacidae > Coracopsis > Coracopsis vasa. Next base: position 46,737 of record JANHGB010047931.1, read on the forward strand.
TGGTGATTAAACATCTTGTGCTTTCTTTTTCGTTTAGTGTGACTGTTAATGGCAATGGCCCAAAGCCACATCCTGCGCCATGGTGCAATGAAGCCACACTGTCAGCCCCTCCCTTCAGAAATGGAGCACTGCAAAACTGAGCAGTCACAAGGAAGGTTCTAGCACCACATGCAGTTTTGGAAATACAGAAATAAAAAACATACTCAGGTTGAGCTCCAGTGCTGGGCATTTTGATGTCCAGCTGTGTGCAGCAGCTTGGGACATTTTATACAGCAGGGGAGCCTCTTTTTCATACCAGAAACCTGGCTGTTTTAAGCTCAAGTTTAAGCCATTTGGGGGGTGTGAGGGGAGGACATCCTGATTGCTCTGCACCACACAAGCTTCACGTGCTCTCTCAGAATGCCTCTCTGTCTTTGGAAAGCTGGGTGGCAGAAGCTGAATGGCAGGAAGGCCATGTGGCTAACGAGATGCCTGCGTGATTGATGCCTTGAGCATCTTTCTGCGGCTGACACCTTCTGAGTAGGAGGGTAGAAGTGGTGTGTGAATGCAGTGGGAAGGTCAGTGGGGTTTGCTAAAGTAGAACTTGCCACTTCCTCAGAAACTTGTGGGTAAGAGAGCTGGGCAGTGAAGCACAAAAAGGGTTTCACCAGCCACCTAGGTGTGAGGATAGCTGTTGCATGTCCTGGAGTAGCAGGTGAGCTTTGAGGGTTTGTGTGGCCTTGGCTGCTCTCTGGGGAAGGATAACTATGCATTAGTGCTAATCTAGGACCAATACAATCTTCCTGTTGCTGTCATTTCTGTGGTTTTGGTTCAGAGGTAGGAGGGGGAAAAAGATGAACCTAAACTATGTGGTGTAGGAATTGCCGCTGTTTGGAGTGATGGATGCTGTTGGGGTGTCTTTAAGGGGAAGAGAGCACATCCAGCCTGCAGCAGAGCTGAGAGGCTGAATAGGTGGTGCAGGGGCAGAGAGGGGTAGAACAGAAGACCAGAACTGAGGTAATGAAATTTCCAGGGGGAATGAAATCCCTTAAAGGAGGGGCTCAGCTTGGGGAGGGGGGAACCAAACTTTGTTTTAATGAGAACTTGTACTTAAATACTTGGGTTTTTTCTTTCAGTAACATATTTTTCATGAGAAACTTAACACCAGTGCTACTCCATGTTTAAAGATCCAGGCCTTGTCTAATTGCATAGCTGAGTGTTTATTTCCTTGTGTGTTTAAAGAGGTACAGCCACCTGATCTGGACAGAGGTAGAGGCATGACAGATGCTGGTGATTCCTATGCTCGTACGAGAAGGGGGAAAAGCTACAGCGAAGTGCACAGTGAAACAATTCTGTGTCAGGATTTATACCAGAATAATTATTCTATTTAAAAATTGTATCCTGGGACATTATACATGAGAACTGACATATACATGATAATATACTGACATACACATGACAATTACATGAGAACTGACAGCTGAGGGGCAGGAAAGGAGCAGGAAGAGGGGATAAATATCTGGAAGTTAGAGACTGAAGGTAACAGGAAGCTGGGTGAGAAGGGTGAGAACTAGATCCATGATTGTGCACTTTTCCTGTCTTATAAATAAGAAATTTAGCACTCCTGAGGTAATGAGAATGCACTGCTTCTATTATTTTCTTCTTTATTAATTTATATGTGCTCTTTTTTTCACTTCTACCTCTCTTAAAGTCAGGGTAAAAAGATACTGTAAGCAGGCGGTAAGGCAGCACCTTCAGTGGAAAAACTGTTATGCTTAGGTGTGGTGTGTGTTGGGTTTTTTATTTGAGCTAACTAGATATAATTCTAAGATTCTATAATCTAAGAGCAGAATTACTAATAATAAAGGAAGCAGTGTTTGCAATTCTTTGAGAGTTGTGCTGCATCCACTATATTTGGCAATGTTCTTTATTCTTTACACTTTAGCCATCTTTGGCAGCAGGGTGATATCAGAAGCTTCAGTGAATTTTGGATGCTGTATCCATTTTGGCTAACGTAGTAGTCATCCCACAAGAACAGCCTCAACTCCTTTGGCAGTAAAGGGAGATATCACGCATCTTTATACAACCTAGCTCAATGGGGTCCTGATACCGGGACTAACACTTACCTAAAAGGAATGAATTGCAGATGTATAAGAAACATGCAGTCACTGCATCATGTCACATAATATTGTGGCTGGGAAAGCTCTCTTAATTAGATATGTTACTCACGATTTAGAAAAGGTACTGGTGCTTGTGAAGTGAAAGTCTGTTCTAATGGGGAAAACGTAGGAGGCTAAGAGAAGTGGATCAGTTTTGATGAAATCTGTTGAGTGTTACAAACTAGAAAATGGAACATGGATAACGTACTATTCTTGGAAGCATTTTAGAACTACCAGTTTCACCTAGCTGTTCTGTTTCTTCCTTGGCCTGTAGAGATGGGTGCCTACAACAAACAGCCTGTGAGCCCACACACTTGCAATAAAGGGGAGTAAAAAATACTAGATATTTTCACCAGATATTCTGCAATAGTTAAATAATGGTGAGCAAATAAAAATGGGTAAGTTGTAAGCAAGTTTAAACTAATGGTTTGTTTAACCACCAGCATCATCGAACAAAAAAAGCCCAATATTGGATGGCAGCCCAGATGACCATGGTCTGTATTTTCAGAGCAGAACTGCTCTACTGCTCCATCTAGCGTTTTTGGCCCTGTTAAAAGTCAGGGCTAGACCTAATTTAAATAAACTAGGTATCTAACAGGGGCCTGATCTAGTGCCATTGAATTTCATGCTCATGACATTTCTGTCCTTCTGTTGCCAGAAGGTCCTCTGCCAAAGTCCACAGCAGTTGATTTGAAATCACTTCACATTAACTAAGTTTCATAAGCATGGTAGAAATCTTCCTATAGAGAATTCGTCCCAGATTGGTGACTGAATTTTGTAGGAATAACTCCAGCAATAGGGACCTTCAAAGCGTTTTCCCACTGAATTAACTCTTTAGTGCAAAGTAAGTAGGGAAAGATGATATTCAAATGGAATTGTATTAAGTTGATTTTGTGGTGACTTTCGTGTTGTGTAATGTGACAGGCATCTCCTCTTTTACTAGCAGCATTTTTTAAAGTCTGTACTAAAAATCAGTGCTGGTAAAGCAGGGTTCATGTGATGGGAGATGTAGGAAAAAACTAAGTTTCTGAATGTCTTTTAGCCTAACTACAAAAATATATTAAGTTGTGTTATCTCTCATGGTTATCTGAGTTGTTTTATTTAAAGTAGTAAATTTTGCTCTACTCCTCCTCATGCAAATGACTGAAGTGCAGAGAGGCTGTAAATTACGTGGCTGCTTCAGTCCTGCCTGGTGCCTGGATCAATCAGTTTTAATCCAGAAATCCCACAGTGGAAATGCAGCACTGCTGAACACTGACACTTCCACACTTCAGTGGATACAGGTTCAGATAAGGGCTCTGTACAGTGGGGATGTTCAGCTGATCCTGAGGTGGCTGCCTTGTCCTTTTCTTTCCAATGTCTGGATTTGCCCCTTCCCCAGCCTGCCTTCATGGGCTCTCATGTTGTGCTGCTGGTATAACACACTTCAAGTCAAACACACTTTTTTTGTTAAAAGTCATCTCTTCCAAAATAAAAAGTGCAAACTGAAATAAAAAGTGCAAGCAACATCTTTTTGACAATACAGCAGAACATTAAACTTACAAATATAGAATAACAACTGAATATTTAGTCTTACCTTAGAATTTTACAGAAAAATAATCAGATAAAGTGCAAATAAAAACATATGTAACTTTTTTTTTTTAGAAGCTTTCATCATATGTTTGCAAACAACTGATTTTGAACAGCAAAATATTTACAGTTTGGAAGTCTGTGAGTTGTTCGTAGAAGGTTCTCAAGTTGCTAGAACAAGCACTCGTTTCTCATCTCTCAAGTTCTGCTTCCAGGATTTCTCCCCATGTGTCAGCATCCATGGGATACATGCTTTTCTCTGGCAAGCTGTTCTGTGAAGGAATGTTGCTGTATTTCCCACTGAGCCATTCTTGCTTCACTTTGCTTTTCCAGTAGTTTCTCAGTAATGTGATCTGATGGAAAAACAGACAGCTCAAGTCTTGGAAATGAACTGGTTTCAGCTGCATTCAATGTGAGTAAGTTTTTGCATTGGAAGAGTAACGCTAGAAAAAGGATTTGAAATGTGTCTTTGGATATCTACACTAAGCCCAGGAAGGTATGCTGCTACCAAGAAGCAGACCTTCATCTATTTCCAACTTTTCTGTTCTAAGTTGGGTGGAGAGTCACTTCTTCCCTTAATTCTTTGAAGGTCAAGATGAAAACCCTAAACCAGGAATTCATCTTCTTCCTTACTCCTTAAGAGATGCCTTTCACTTTCTCTTCCTATTGAGGTTACTTGTGACCTTTAACTCATCTGGGCTCTTAATGCAGGCTGGCTGGTTTCTTCTCTTCAGCCTTTAGTGCAACCTTTTGTTGCAAGAAAACTGTCTTCAACCTTTCAGTGCAAGAAGATGCTGATTCTGTGTGTTTGTTCCTTCTACTTCAAATCCCCACCAGATAAGACAGAGAATCAGTACAGGTAGTTCTGGAAATTCCTGTGCAAGAGTAGCAAGATCTGTACACTCAAAAAGCAACCACTATCTGCACATGGCTTCTCATACTGAAACACCTCTACATGTGAGAGTCCAGAACTAGGTTGTTTTAGGTTTGGGTTTTCCATTTTTTGCTGATGCATCTCTCTTTTCACCCCTCCATGGTCCCCCTGCTCTTGAACACACCAGCTAAAATGAGGTGGGGAATCACGCTCTAGCTGGTCCAGAGTAGCAACCGTGAAAGCTCTCCCTTCCTGATCTACCTCAGCTTGCAGGCTGCGATAGATCTTCCAGTGTGATCAGCTCTAACTCCTCAGAGCAACTGTGACTGGGAGTGTGTGTGGGGAGAGTTTCAAAACAGCTTATGAGAGCTTCTCCTTGTTTCCTTGTCTCTAGCCTGACTTTTTTTTCCTCCTGGATGCATGTTGCTTAAAGTGTACTGAAGCAGAGCTACCCAAGATGCAATTCTGGGAAGTCATTCCTCACCGGAACTGTTCCCATCAAATACAACCAGAGAGCACATACTGACAAGTCGGGGTATGTTGTCTTCTATCCCCCAGCCCTGCCTACAGGGATGTGGGCTTTCTTCTACGGTAGGGCTATGCAGACTTTGATGTGATGAGCCACAGAACCATAGAATGGTTTGGGTTGGAAGGGACCTTAAGGATCACCTAGATCCAACCCCCTATCATGGGCAGGGACTCCTTCCACTAAACCAGGTTGCCCAAAGCCCCATCCAACTCGGCTCTGAACACTTCAAGGATGGGGCATCCACAGCATCAGTGCTGAGGCTGTGTGGGGTGGTGAGGACTAAACGGAGCAATATCAGCTGGCCAGATGTGGTCATGGGCAGGAAGCAGGTCAGCTTGGACTCATCCTTGTGTGTATTTCACCAGATGTCCAGCTGTTGGGATGCACTACTGAGCCACGGTGTGATTACAGCGGTTCTCCCATTACCCTGGGACAGATGAGCTGTGCTGAAGTAATCTGACACGCTTTTATTGCCAATCCCAGAAGCCTCGACGCTGCCGACACGACGTCGCTGGCGTTACATTTACCTTCCAGGAATACCCGTTTCCTCGGTCGCAGTCGATCTCCCGCTGGCACACAGCCCGCAAGCTCAGGCAGTGGTTTCTCCATAGGCGGTCGTTGCCCTCGATGACGCGGTGCCAGCCCTTGCATGTCACGGACGCGTGACACAAGCTCTCAACGTCGAGGTCGCTGAAAATCCGGGAGCTCACCTCCGGTGGGAGGAGAGCCACGAAGTCAGCCGGGCCTCCTCCTCCTCGGCCGGAGTGGAGGAGCGCGGGTCCGCCGGCGGCAGCGCGCTCCCCATCCATCCCCGCAGCCTCGGGGGCCTGCGGGACA
>JANHGB010047932.1:0-40456 GCA_026283785.1 Coracopsis vasa
AGGGACACCTCACACTAGACCATGTCACCCACGGCTCTGTCCAACCTGGCCTTGAACACTGCCAGGGATGGAGCATTTACCACTTCTTTGGGCCGCACCACCCTCACAGTAGAGAACTTCTTCCTTATATCTAACCTGAACTTCTGCTATCTAAGTTTAAACCCATTTCCCCTTGTCCTATTGCTACAGTCCCTGACGAAGCGTCCACCTCCAGCATCCCTTTAGGCCCCCTTCAGATACTGGAAGGCTAGGTCAAGTGAAAGCAAATACAAAGAAAGATTCAAGGAGGCCTCTGAGTCTAATTGGGCAAACAACAGTATTTCACTTATCTTTACAGGTGTTTTTAAATTAACAAGTACCTTTTCAGCATCACAAAATTTCAGCCGTCACTGAAGTATCAGCAACATCCATGAGCGTTAGGTTTTGCCCCAGAATACTCAGGCCAATATGGGATATCCAAGGAGGACTCCTGGGCATGGGCTTGCCTGCCCCTTAAGTACTGATGCACCTTCACCTTTTTACCTGTAGAGACAACTTTCAGTGGAGCCATCAAGACAACATTCACTGCTGTGTAGCCCCTATGATTTTTCACCTCTTTGCCACCGGGATGCCATGCTTTTAGGGTGAGCCCTTCCTTGCACAGTTTCTTTACCTTAGGCAACTGACCTGTTGTAAGAACAGCAAGCTGACATATTCATGGAGGTAGGTCAGAGAGTCCTTCTCCCAGCACATGGGAAGTATTTCAGGGAACTTCTCATGGAAAGTTTCCCCATAGCCTTTACAGACTATAAGCAAGAGTAAGGCAGACATGCAGCCCCTAAGCGGCATTTCACTGAAGCTAAAGAAGTTTAAGCAGCTGGAGTGGGCTCATATGTGTAAACTCTTCTATGAGTCTTGACCACAAACATTCAACAGTGACGCCATCCACTGCTTGTCTACAGAGGTGATATAATTTACAGTGGAGATACAGCTTCTCATGCTCTACCACTCATTTTATCACTTCTAAATTCAGTGTTTATTTTATCACTGTGAAATTCAGTGACAGACTTATCTCATGGGGAAGATGAAGCAAGTCAGATGTTTTCACATGTGACATATTCACAGTTCTCTTTATGCATATGGAAAAATACTCATATGTGCTAGAGGTTATGATACCTGATGCTGTACTTATTATTCCTGATTCTTCAGCTAAACTTATGAAATTACAGGACAGTTTTAGCTATTGGACTCATTCCTTTTGCTTCTTCAGTAAGGAAGGCTTAAGACTGAGCTATGACTCCATTGATAATTTTTGTTTTGCTTCAAAATTTTTATTATTCTTTCATTATTCCTAAGATTTATTAAAGTTATTGTTTGCTTTCCAGGCACATTAAATGCACAAAATATAATCTTGATTTTTCTTTTAATTTCAGCTACATGTTACTTGCTTGCAAAGCCTAGAAAATATTATTCACTTATTTTTCCTACCTCCTACTCCTCATATGCATTCTGATAAGTTAGTGTAACAAAAAGATTCTCAAGCTGTTTTAATATAACTAGATCCTTCAGGCTAAAATTCCTAAAAGTGAAGTGGGTTTTATTGGTATTTCTTCTTGCATTTTTCAAAAACTCTTCTTGGGTTAGCAAAAGAGAGATTCTAGAGAGTTTCTGGTGTTGAGAAGTCAATGAAGAGAAAGTAGGAATAGTCTATCTAATGAGTAGTCCAATGAGTTGCCAATATCTCAAAATGTCAGTTTACTCAGTTGACTTTTTTACATCCTTAAAGGGTGGCAACAGTAGCAAAATTTATCTGGTGTGAAATATGTCAATTTGAGTACAAATGGCTGAAAGACAGATGTTTTTTAAGTAACATGATCATGTACGTGAAAAGGCACTTTGAATTCTTAACAACTTTGAGAACAAAACCTAGCAGATTGAATCTTGATTATGTTTTGTGCTATACATAAATGCATCGTTCAGCTTTAATTGTTAACAGATGTCTGCATCTAGGTCTTATTTTTTTCTTGTGTTGTAGTATTTGCATGGAAATGATGTTGTCCATCTCTCTGTATAGGTCTAATGTTCTTTCTGAATGCAAGGCAGCAGATATTCATGTGCAGAATTGCCTACTTTTCCTGTGATAATTGGTTTGTGGGGAGTCTTGTACTAAATCAGCCTAACATGGGGGTGGCTTATATTGATCATGGAATAAGAGCTCATTTACAGTGATGACACAATCCCATCTTTCCCTGAGATATCTCATAATTTAAACAGTTGCAGGTAATACCAAAGCCATGATGTCATATCAAGAATGAAGAAGCTACCTGATGGAAAACAAGCAGCAACAACCAGCTACAGACAGAAGTTTCCTGTCTGATAATTTATGTTTGCCAGTGGAGCTTTACTGGTGAGATAGGCTCTGCAGAGCCAGGAGAGAAAACACAGGACAGTGATTTGTTCATTTCCACTGTGTGGTGGCTCTGAGCTGGACATCATCACATATCACCGTGATCATCTGAAACAAAAGTAACAGCCACTGTTTCTATTGATATTACTACCTGTATCTGACTTAAGAAACACTGTAGTCTCATCTGGCACACTCACTAAGGGAACTAGTAAGTTACTCTCCATATGTATTTTTCTTTCCCCATCAAAGATAGATTATACTGCTGAGAAAGTACCAACATGTTTGCTCAATCTCTCCCTGTCAGTTTAACCAAACTAAATAAAATTGGTAAAAAGTATTTGTTTTGCTTGCTAGCTTTAGTTTCTTGGGTCTACTCACAAAGTGCTCTTTGGCAAGACATTGACTAGCTGCTTGTTGGGCTGCAATACACAGGCCAAATGTGTTCTAAAACTCTGATTGTCAAAGTACTCAATGGTCTGATCCTTGATTCCTGTGCTACACCCCTTCTGCTCTCTTTTCACAGAAGTAGATCTTTTTATTCTGCTGTTTTCAGGAGAGCTAAACCCTCCTTAGAGTCACGGTTTGTTAAAACCTAGTAATTTCCAAAGCTCTAAGTATGCTGGGGGCTGTCTATTTACAATTTGACTTTTGTGGGACATGTGTCACCCCTGATGAACACTGCTTATAACCAATAACCAGTTTGACTATGAACTACTGACAGCTGCCTGTTTCAGCTTGCTGATCTGGTCACTTTTACAGATACCTGGAAGTCCAACCGCTCCCTGACTTCCCAATTTGGTTAGAAAGACTGTGGAAACAAGCAAATGAACAAAAAAAAAACCCAGTAATCAACCAACCAAAGAGGAAGAAAAAAAAAAAAATGACATCACTTGCCTCATGCATGCAAGCAGATCTCTCTGTCGGCACCTGGACTAACAGTGGTTTCCCAGGGACTTTAATCGGGAGGAGTACAAAAATGAAAGTAGCTAATTCTCTTCAGCGTTGTGCACTTTATTCATAGGAAGGAACTGATATTCTTCTCCCAGAAATTCCCTGCCAGAAATTTTGAGGAGTTTCTCTGTCCAATCTGGAATTTACAGCAAGAGATATTGGTCCAAGGGCAAAGAGCTGTCAGTAAAAGGTCTTCCTCCATGTGTCAATGCCAGCAGTACAGGAGCATAGCGATAATAAACCTCCTTCCAGCTTTGTACAAAGCTGTTCTACTCTATGGACTTAGGCTGCAAAAGATTTTATTGGAACTAATTTACAGAAAAAGTTAGCTGACACGAGCCACACACTTTCCCCTGGTGTCTAACTTGCTGTATTAACCAGCATATTGGATAAAAGTCTTTTCAATGGCATGTTGCCATTTTTGCTACCCTACCAGCCTGATGCAGAAGTTTGCATGCATATTCAAATTACTGCCTCAATTGCTTTTCCCTCCAAAACCATAAAGGTCTTACAAAAGATAAAGTTCTGCAGACAGTCTCAGTCTATTTTCTTTTGATTGCTAAGGAAATTATGCCATGAAAATCACATAGAATAATCTGCAAGTTATTTGAGCTGTTTTCCCCCACTCTAGTAGGACTATAAGCTGCAATGTTTTATATCTGAAAAACATGCATAAAACTGCTTTATACAGACAGGCAGTTGGTGGACAGTAGTCACAAAAAATAGCAGTTCTCCTGTTATCATTGGACAGGAAGTCAACCCTGGAAAAGAAAATATTTTATTATTTGTTACTTGTCCTCCAGGGCTACATGTGTGTTATCAAAACTAAACAGTGGTAGGAAACAGGCAATGTGGGCACTACCATGTACTATTAAATTTTTAGCTTGAGTCCTGGCGTGATTTTTTCTCTGCTGACTAGCTCTCCTCCTTACAATGACTAGGCAAAATCTGGTGCTAACCATGAAAAGACTATTCCCAAAAGGCAGATTGCACATACAGCCACCTAGTTACCAGGAAATGAGTTTAACGCCATGGAGCTAAGCTTTCTAACCACTTGGTTAGAAAGTAGTCCTCAAGGGGGTATAGGAATAGTAAAAGATTCTGTGTATCACTACTGTTGACTAATTTGTATTTATGTACATTTCTGCACCATTTAAATTTTTTTATTACTTCACTTATACACATTTCCATATACATGGTTAAGAAATGTTATGGAGCTTTAGAACTTTATAGAAAATAAATGTTGACAATAAAAAAGGCATTCTTCATAATGGTACTTAGACATCAAAGATCATCTTCTCATAACGGAGAGCCTTTGAGAATCAAGTCATGACCAAGGTGGTGACCTCAGCTTTCAGAAGGAAGCTGAGGGGGCATTGGTGCAAGGCATGACATTTCATGCCACAGGTGACTGCATTTCTGAAGCTTGAAGAGGGATTTGGCTTGATAATGGTTTTGGGGCACATTATCCTGAATCAAAGAACTTTAAACTTTTGACTCTGAGAATGCTCTGGCTTTCCTTGGTAGCCTGCTAGGAGATCTGCAAGTCAGAGACTGCAGTGAGTCCTCTGTCCTTTCCTCATTAGGTACAGACCCACTGTTTATTCAGGGCAGTGACAATGAGTCAGAGAAATAAAAGAAATCACTCTTCAGTTCTTGGACTATTTGTAAAGGTACCTCTTCTTTACTGCTGTACATATTCATACGACATTCAGCACCTTTGAAGATGTATGCTGCTGGACACCTGATGCTACATATGTTGCATATTACTGTGCTGGCGTTTGGTTTATACTAGTCACAAATCTGGTGTGAGCACTGGTTCCTATATTTTTCACACCTTCTAATACATGACATAACTACAGCTGTCATTTTAATAATAATTTACAGTGACATTTTCACTTTCTGCCCTGCAGGGAATGAAACTGTTGTCCACCTACAAAATCTTTTCCATCCAAGCACACAATAAAACACATTGTATGTCTTTGTCATGTCTGGCTGTTGCTGTGTATAACTGTCACCTCCTTTTAATGCTTTTAAGCAGCATCAGCTTTTTCCCACTTGCCAGACTCTCCTAACATGATCACATCTCCTGACGTGAAGTAAATAACAGATCATGGAAACAAGGAAGCTTTCACACAGAAGGCTAGTTTGTTTATAAAATGGCCATTAAGACATCTCAGTCAGCAACAGAAGTACCAAAATAATTTTAATTAGTTGAGGGAATCAGATTTGTTAGCCCACTCTAAACGGGTCAGGTGTAGCTACATATTTTTACGAGATTCTATGAAAGTTAAGTAATATTTGCACAGACCGATTTAGATTATCTCCTGCTGTATGCTGCCATAACCAGTAATAATTTGTCTTGATGACTTTCTTTACTTTAAAAAAAATTGCACTTGTAACTTTGAACATTGAGTTCAGGTCTGAATTCATTAAGCCAAAGGTAAAACAGTAAAGTATGTAACAAATGTTATATTTAAAGTATATTATGCATTCTTTTCTCCTTCTCAGCATTCATCTCGTCTGCTATTATCTGATGTCTTTAACTGAAATATGATACCCGTAATACTTCAAGAGTTTGTTGCACAGAATTATGGAGAGTTTCCTGGATCTCCTTAGCAGCGTGCACCAATTAATAGGGCAAATAGAATTACGAAGAGTTTCCTGGATCTCCTTAGCAGTGTGCATAGTCAGACATGTGCAAATGTCTAACACTGCTCTTGCAGAACTGAGAGGGAAATTAAACAAAGAGAAACAGTACCCGCAGGTATTAACAGAAGAGTGCAGTTTATTCACAAGTATTAATGTGCTGTCCTCTGCCAAGAGGCCAACATTCAGCATGATTTCCCCAGGTGTCCTTGTTCAGCTATTTCACCTTCCAGAGGAAGCATTTTTAGAAGCTGAAATGCTTAGCAGCTAGTCTCCACAATCAAGGCTTGGTGTTTGTAGCTGCAAGCCTGCACTGCAATTCTGTAATATCACCGACCTGATGATCAAAGCCCTGGTGAAAGTAAATTCAATGAGAATCAGAAGAAGAAACTAAAAAAGGAGTTTTATTTATTTACTTTTAATTTTACTCTGCTACTGAGGACAGCTAATAAGTAAAAAAATTTAGAATGCAGGCACTTTCCATAGAGAGTGTACCTATAGTTTAAGAAAATTGTTGCCTCATTATTGTGTTAAAGTGAATAAAAAAATGAGGCACTGGGTTAAATGTAGATTAACTGACATTCATGGAAATGAGGAAGTGTACGGAGTGATTTTCAGGTGCTGACATCCTACTCTTCAAAAAGGTGCAAAAGACAGAGTGTTTTTGTTTTGGTTTGGTTTTTGTTTTTTTAAGTGAAAAGATGCTTACTGTGTTTGTGGAAAAGGTAAAAGGTTGGAGCTGTTGTTTCCTCCTGCCATGTCAGATGCTCTTTCTGGTGTAGCTTCCATATTTGTTTTCAGTCTTTAACTTCTTTTCTTTTACAAGCCAAGATAGAAAAAAAGTCTCAGCAGTCAGGGCACAATGAAATCATGTCAGTGCTTCTTACTTTTATCATACCCTCTTTCTGACTGGGTAACCTCTGTGCTCAGCTGGTCTGGATCAGGATGTGGCTCAAAGTGACTAAAGCCATGCTGTGTTACATCCAAACCTTTCTTCAGTGAAGATGAGAAAAAAAAAAAAAAAAAGGAAAAAAAAAATCCCATAATGTTTTTTCTGCTGTTTCACACTTCTGCTTCTTTGTGCCTTCTATGATTGCAGGTCTGTGCCCATGTCCCAGATGTTACCTTTCACTATTCTGGCTCCTTTCATCTCACCATGTGGTGCCACAGGATCTGTTCTTACCTCCAGCTGCTCAGACCTTTAGTGTCTGGCCAAAGCCTTCCCCTAATTCTCTCAGGATCTGAGAGGAGCATCCTGAGGGTTTCATAGCAGGCTCTGCTGCCTTTGTGAACATGGTTCTCCATCCCATTGCTGGAACAAAGTGAAGGTCCCTGTATAAGCTCATTTTATGTGACAACCTCACCTTCTACAGCTCTGCTGTAGGCTGCACAAAGCCCTTTCCATTCCCCCCAGGACTCCTCAGGCAGTTTCTGTCCCACCATACTATCCCACACAGTGAGCTGCTCCTCAGGGAACACCAAACTGCTTTTACTGGGGGCAAATGCCTTCTCAGAAGTAGCTTGTTTTCCTGGCAGGGATCAGCTCATACATCTGCCATAGAGGGTCAGAATTTGCACAGGCCAGATGCAGGGTGTTTGACAGAAGGTGTTCCCTCTGATTCTTTGTCACAGCTTAACCGCAGCCAGAGACTAAGCATCACACAGTCGCTCATTCACTTTCGCCTGCAGCAGAATGGGAGGAAGAGAACTGGAAGAGTAAAGTGAGAAAACTTTTGAGTTAAGAACAGTTTAACAACTGAGAGAAAATAATAATAATAGCAATAACAATAAAACCAACCACAATAATAATAATAATAAAAATAAAATAATTGTAATGAAAAGAAAAATAACAAAGAGAGTGAAATAAAACCAAAAAAAAAGCATGTGATGGAAATGGAAACAATTGCTCCCCCCCAACTAATGAATGCCCAGCCAGTCTCTGAACATCAGTCCTCTGTCCAACCTTCCCCCTAGCTTTATTTCTGAACATGACACCATATGGTATGGGATATGCCTTGGGTCAGGTGTGGCCAGCTATCCGAGCTGTGTCCCCTCATAGTTCCTTGTGCATCCCCAGTCTACTCACTCACTGATGTAGTGGGGTGAGGAACAGAAAAGGCCTTGATTCTGTAAGCACTGCTCTGCAGTAATGAAAACATCTCTGTGTTATCAATGCTACTTCCAACAAAAATCCAAAGCATAGCCCCATCATAGCTACTATGGAGAAAATTAACTTTATCTCAGCCAAACCCAGCACATTCTCCAATATTTTTCAGGATGTAGGCACTGATGTGCCTTCTCAAGAGGGGACATTGCTGGAGAGATGTGTATGATCTTAGGAAGGAAACTGTGTCATCTCTTGCCTTTGATGTGTCAACAAGGAGCCTCTCACAAAGAAAACAGTAGATTTTCATTCTGCCTTACATCCAGCTTGCCACTGGCTCTGGTTACCAGCTTGATAGTAGGAAGCTTTATAATTTCTTTGAGAAACTGGTTTATTTTTTTTCCTTTTTCCTGCTGAGAGCAGTTTCATTATCAGTCCAAAAGTACTTCAAAGGCAGAAATGCAGCCCTAGGAGTCAAAGCTGTCTCTGAACATGCACTTTCCACTTGACATTAGTATTTTGGGGTTCCAGAGTGATTAAATTTGATTTTTCTTTTTTTCTTTCAGAAATCAGCTTTTACAGATGATATTTTTCTTCTTCCATTTTATTCCTTTGGCTCATTGAACCTGCGGATCAATTTTATAGCCATTACATTATAATGTCATTCTTCCAGATCAGCCTTGATGGAGAGCAGATTATTCCTGTGGTATCCTGAGACTGGGTGTTTTGGGCAAGCCTGCAGGTATGTGGGATACAACATGAGAGAAAGAATGAGGCAAGACTGGGTGAGAGCAAGGTGGGCAGTTGTGCTAGTTCTAACTCTGAAAATGGCCATTTCTGTGCCTCAAAGAATTTTACAGTGTATTCTTTCATCCCTGAAGTGAGAACAGAAGAGAAAGATTCATCTCACAAACCTCCTCTTGAGCTGCAGCATATGCAGAGGAAAATCTGGCAGCAGCATCTGCAACACTTGCTCTTTTTGGAGGATTGTATCCAGAAAGAACCATCTCAGATGTCTGTTATTGAACCATCTTTGCAAAGTCCAAACCCCACTGCCATGCAGTTTTCAGTGTAAGAGTTCACTTTTTTTCTTTTTTGGCAGGGTCTAAATGAGCCTTTTTGCAATGTTTGTTCCACTTCTTTGTACAACTCAGGTTAAATCTTTCCCATTTTCTTTCCATTTGACTTCATGGTCATTTTTCACTGTTCTTATCCAGGACTATGCTTGTTCAGCTCTTGTTTAATTGTCATTCAGCTTTCGCTGCTTCTCACCTGTATATTTTTCTTCCAATTTCCCAACTGACAGCCTCTAACTTTCCCTGTTACAGAAGGATGATAGAGCCTGTGCTAAGCTTAACCAGCAAGGTTTTTACTTTGTCAGTATGCAACTACAAGGCTAAATTTTTCCCAAAGGCAATTCAGTTTCTCAGAAAACCAGTGGGCTGTTGGATCGATATATGCAATTAGATATTTGCAGTTTTAAAGTGTGCCTCCCAACAGAATTGTGCTAACAGGGTCAGTAAACTTCAAGTGCCTTGAATTCACAGTGGAAAAGAAGGGTACACAGTCTGAAAACTGAGCATAGAGTAAAAACATACTGTTTTCACTATTTTTGTGTGTGAAAGGATCTGTATACTACTGCCTAGGATTATTAGTAATTAGTAATCTAAAAAAGCTACCAGAAATGACAGGGAGAACAAGTAAAATTTTTTAAGTGCTGCAAGTTTTTAATACTAGATTTAGTGTACTGTATGACTGGATTGAGCAATGAACCATTAAAGCCATTACAGCACATTGGAAAGTTTCAAATGGAGCTGATAAAGTACTGAAAGAAAATCTGCAGTGTAATTTTACAGGAGATGACTTCTGGCTTTCTGCAAGGTTGTCCTCGAGGCTTTCTAAGAAATTAAGAAGAGGATTACATGAAGGAGATATGCCTTTTATAGATCTGCAACCATGTTCCCCTATGTATAAATGTATGTATTTGTGCATCTATAGTATCTCAGAAAAATAAAAATTTTTCTTTTGCTAATTACTTTGCTAAGAAGAATAGATCCAGGCAAGTGTAGTAGTTCTTGGACCTGCTCTATTACCATGCAGAAGCTGATATTTCTTATCCACAGAGATGTGAACTCCCTTGGTCGAAGGCTGTGAATCAGTATACAAACCAAACTACTTTCCTAGCAAAGCTGAGAGAAGAACAGCAGCTTATAACTTGGTTTCAGTAACTCCTGAGTGACATGAAAAGAGGAGGCCCATCGTTCTCATAAGTGGTCTCTGAAACAATTAGAGAGTCCAGAGAAGCCAGTACTTCATTCATGGAGGAGAACAGGTTGCACTTATAACTGCGTTGTGCCTAAATTGTGAGTGAATTGTGCACTTATCTGTATATTCCAGCTCTGTGAAAGGCTTACAGGAGAGAACAAAAGCGTACCTTGGAGAATAAATTTGTTGGATGAGAGGGAGAATTGGGGAGATAAATTTTGTACCAGTATTTACTACCTTTTTACAGGAACCATGATATTATATCCACATTGGTATGGATAGATAAAGCCTTTGGTAATAGGAATTTGATGACCATGTGCATTGGGAAGAGTGCATATTATTCCACTATTTAAACTTGATCTTTCAGAAACTACCTGTGGGAGATCATTGATGGAAAGAGTTACTTTGAAAGGGTGTTATTGCTTTCAGCTTGTACTTTCTTGTGCTGAATCAGGATAAGATCAAGCACCCCATATCCACAAGTTGTTTGAAAGGTTTAGAATGGCCTTTACTCTTACAGTTCTTATTTACCCAGAACTGAATATAGTTCAAACTGGAGCAGTTTGTTGCAAAAATGTTTGTCTAGTCTGTTCATTTCCCTTCAAGATAGTGGAGGTGCCCTTGTTCTGCTGCCTCGTGGTTTCAGAAAGAATAGACCTGATGTACATTTAAGATTCAATATATTAACCACTCCTCAAAAGCTTAAGATTAAATTGTTAGCCAAATTCTGAGGCAGAGATTCAAAGGTTTCTTCTGTTATTCAATATTTTGAAAGCTTGAGGGGGCCCATTAAGAACTAGTCTGTCCCCTTGTACGAGGTGGATCATATAATTTTACTCAGTGCTAAGATCTTTTCTAAAGCTTTGAAAAATGAAACTCAGATTTCAAAATTACAAGGGAAAAATGCTTGCAAAAGCATCTATGATATTTTTACCTATTGCTTTAAGAAAATGGAAGTCTGTAAATGGACTGGATGTAGCAGAGGGGTTCTTGAAGATGAGTGAACTGGCAGGTTTGGAAATGGAGCCTTTAGCTTTGAAATACATGAGAATGGACCTGAGGGGAATTTCTTGTGTCACAAACTCATAGTCTAATGACAGACCTGCCAGTCACAGAGATAGGTGGAATGCAGTTTCCAAAGGGCACTGCTGTTACAGTATGCACCATACCTTTCTCTCTCTTTTCTTCTATCCTTCTCAGTAATGCACAGGAAATTAAGTAAGAGGTTCATTTTACATAAAATACCTAGAATGGTTGGTGTCATTATCTGAGAGAGACTGGGTTTTCCTCTTGTAATGCATTCGTGGGTGTGATTTGCAGGAAGAAATGGCAGGCTCATCGTGGAAGTAACCAAAAAATGGGAATATTCTGCTCACTCTTGGTTAGGTCAAGGTGAAAATGTCAAAAGGAGGAGGAAAGAAGAGGATGGAGGAAGAAAATGAAGTATTTATTGCTGGTGACAGCATAGTTCAGTGGTGTGTTTATGATCTGGATATAAACATACAGTTTCTGTAGATGAAGTAAAAGGTAACAGTGAGTTTACTTGGAAAAACACATGATTCCTGAACTGGTGGCATCTGTCATTGCACCCAGCTTTAGGAAGATGCAGGCCTGGGCTAGGTGAGAAGGACCACTATGGAAACAGGATGGGGTTTGCTTAAGGTACAAGCTGTGCTGTTCTTGTCAACCTGTGCTTGTCAAGAAAAGTCAAGATTCACAGATACCCTGTGCTGTGCTTAGCAATAAAATTATCAGAGTAATTCCCACTGCATGCTGGCCTTCCTTTATCCCTCACCTCATCCAGCCCTGTTTCTCCAAAAAGTACCAAAAAAAAAAAAAACAAACACATAGGAAGCATTAGAACTTGCATTATTACAGAAGCACGTCTGTCAAGCAGATTCAAATATGAAATAAACCCCATTTTATATGCAACAGAAATAAAACTGACTGAATGGCATTTAGGAGAGGTTGGGCACAGAAAGTTGGTACTGAGCATGACCTAGAAAGAGAGCCAGAGATACTTTGCAGTGGCTTAGTGTGACCTGTGCAGTTGCCCAGATCTCCTGTAGGTGGTAGGAGCTAGCTGGAACATCACGTAATATCAAGATTTAAAATTTATTCTATGCAAACTTATAGCTCTTTCTTAATTCATCTATTCTTTCTCTTCTTTCATCCATCTTTACACTGCTTGTCAGACCTTTACATCCCCAATGGCTTCAGTTCTGCGGTGATAACATCTCAGTGGTTTGTTCATGTTACTGTTGAGTTCATATCTATTACAGTATTTCCCCCAGGTCCACCTAGATCCTGCTGTGATCAACAGGCTGGGTCCTCATCCTCTGAAAAGACTGAGTTTGTAAAGGACAGACAGATATTTTTCTACAGTAAGACAAAATTGGATGACGTACAAACTGCAACATCCATGTATTACCAGTTCAATCTAAAAGCATCACAATGAAAGGTTGATAGGTCTTTTCTGGTGTGTAAGTTAGAGGTTTTGAAGATGGGATGATAGGAACTGTGGAATACTTGATTGAAAAATAATTACCTTTGAAAGAAGCAAATTAAATAATCCTGTACTCACTGAACAGTGATACTGTGTTTTGTCTCTTAGTTTTGATGATTCTATGTGTGTGAGAAAAACATTAAGTGGATGTTTAGAATTCTTTCACCTTTTGTCACACCTACATGCAGATTCATCTCTGGAATGCTGGACTTTCAGATCATTAACACAGACTCTCCGGCCTAGCAGAGGCTGCATTTAGATGGACCAGTAGAGTGAAATGCAATCATCTTCCAGCTTTTGCAATGGTCTTTGCAAAAAACCTAGTGCTTTATCTATGACTTCTATACATGTGGCTCTCTTGGTTATGGAAATAAACCATCCAATTTCTCTCCTTTCTTTTGCTTAAGTTGCCTGGATAGACTGAGAGAAGCTTGTGGTGGTTCTTAAATGGGTCATAACCCTACAAGCCATAACTTCTCCTGACAACCTGTTCCAGTATCTCACCGCCCTTACAGTGAAGGTGAGTCAATGTCTTTGATGAGCAACCTCGTGTAGTGTAGAATGTCCCTGCCCACCTTAAGGCCCCTTCCAACCCAAACCATTCTATGATTCTATGTTTCCATCCTGGAATGCCTGAGCAATGATGTTGTTTTAACTGATGGTTGTGATGATCAAGAGCCCTCTTTGCATTTGTCTCAAAACAACTCAAATGATAGAAGAAATAGAAAGGTAGCTTGCTGTCACTTGGGCAAAAGGCAGAAGTCAGAGCAGTGATCCTGCTCCACCAAAGTGGGGGATGCTTTCCTGTGTTGTCTGCCCCAAGGCCGTGAAGATTAATTGCCCCGGAAACAAACTGCCCGGAGACAGAGACACAGATACAGCTGTGCCTGCCAGGGCACAACATGAACTGGGTCTGGGGTTTACCTGATACCTCTGCAGATGAGTCTCACCTGTGGGAGGAGTCCAGGAAACCTTGACCCTATAAAAAGACAGCCATCCAGTAGCTGTGTGGTGGATTTCTTTATCCTGGGTTTCAGTGGAGTTGCTGGTTGTAAGTGTCACAAGGACTGCAACTGAAAGGTTTTCTATTTGCTGACCGAGAAGACGTCGCTGGATCCGTGATGTGGTGAGCTTGTTTATTTTCCCTCTTTCTTACACTTCTCTTTTTCTACTTTGTGCTTTTTATAAGAATAAGAACCTGCCAAGGTTTTTGTTGCTCCTGGCACAGTTTTAGTGACGTTTACAATAAATTTAACTGTGGTTTCATTTTCCAGTCGCTGGAGAGCATGTGACTTCTCTCTTGAACTGCGCAGAGAATGGTAAAAGGTCATCTCCCCCAACACCCACAAACTGGGATGGAACATGTATTTATTAGGGCAGATACAGGCTCATGGTAAACAAGTCAAGGCAGATGCAGAATCGTGGTAAAGAAGTACATTGCTTCTCTGTGAAGCTAGTCACACTGGTGTATGTTAGCAGAGTGTTGGTGGTTCCTGCTCTTTCACTCTGTCATTCCTGGTTTAGTATTTCTGCTGCTGTTGTGGCTGTTGCTAGCTGGGAAACTGAAGTTTTACAGTGCATCAAGAGGAAAGGACAGGAAGAGACACCAGCCAGCTTCCAAAAATTTTGCAGAAGAAATAGACTCTTTGACAATTTCCCTCTATTTGTCTCTCTTCACTCTAAAGTATGAAGAGGCTTAGGGCTGTTTTAATAAGTTGAGGATTTAACCTCAATTTTTCCTTTCACTTTCTTTCATGCCGTACAAGAGTTACCCGTTTCAGTGTCTGCTGAGCAGCTTCATATCCTGAGTAGCCAGATCTCCCATTTCCTTCCACAGAGGGCCCACGTTTTCCCCAGTCTTCCTTTTATTACTGGTGTACCTATAGAAGCTTTTCTTGTTGGCCCTGAAGCCCCTGGCCATCTTTAATTATGTCATGGCTTTAGCTTTCCTAACCAGATCTCTGGCTCTTTGGACAATTTCCCTGTGTTCTTTCCAAGCTACCTGTAACTTGCTGGCATGTGCACATTTCAAATTCTACTCATTTGTTTCCCATGCTGAGTGTGTTTTCGTAGAGGCATTTAAGTTTGGCCCCTATGAAGCCTATTTACTGGCTGGAGTAGCAGGAATTCCTTTGTGCTGCTGTTCGGATGCTCTCCTGCTGACCTGCAATCCCTCTCCAGGCTCTATAGCTCTTGCTGGCACTAACATCATACTGGTGCACAAATTCTTATAACGCACCCAACATAATGTGGTTTCTCTGTGGTACTGCAGACCTGTTTCTCTGATACGATGGCAGCTTGTATGAATGACGTTTTCTCTAAATTAGAAAAAAAAAAATACTGAGAACCAAAATGAAGCACATAGATAGCTGTTGAATATGAATGCACATGCTTATAGCCATATTCCATATTAAAGTGGCTTGCCATGAAAGCCTATAGTATAGATCTTCTGAATGAACTGGAAAACTAAAAAATCAGACGAGATGTGAGTACTCAATGGGAAGTTTTTCAACTTGGCCATCATCTGCATGTCATATAACTACACAATCAGTTTGGGATTACCATCTGACCTACTCCATGTGCTATGCCTTTACCTTTTCTTAACATGATCTAGATTTGTCCTGAGCATTAGCGAAGTGCTTCACAAGTGCAAGTTGAGGATGTTTACACATGGTAAAGACTGTATAAAACTTACAGGATACATAGACCCTTGTATATTGAAAAATCTATACATGAGGTATATTGCATATAGGTGCCTTCTGTTTGGGGATACCTTGCACAACAGCATGTAAGGTTCTTGTTCTCTGAATGTTTCCCAGGTTTGAGTTTATATTCACTTTTACACTGAGTGAAAGGAACCAGCATTTAATCTGACTTCTGTACATGTGGCTGGTTTGGTTATGGAAATACTCTGTGAACAGATGCATCAGTCCCCAATTGCCCTTGAAAAGTATTTGTTCAGAAAAGAGATTTTGCATACAAGTAACAATATAAAAGGATTGAAATCTTTCAGTTGGCTTAAAATGAAACTCACTGCCTGGGATGTTTCACAGCTGCCTCCCTGCTAGTTTATAGGCCTATCAAAGAGCTGAAGAACAAGAATCCAGGTTCTTAATGTCTCCGGAAGCAGGTTTGCTCCTTGTTAGAGTTGGCCTATCACCTGCTGCAAACAGAGCTTCTAATGCCATGTGTGTAGGAGGCAACATTAGCCACCAGAGCTGACACTATTGCTCAATAAATGCCAGCAGGATAAGGAGAGGTGAGGGATCCTTTGGAGTAGGTGTCGAAGTTTCCTAGGCAATGCTGACAAAAGCATGCTGCCTCTAATTGGCTCCACTACAAATATTTACAGCTGTGAAAAGAAGTTTGCTGATCCAATGACGGTAGCCATGGTGGCCTATCTTTTTAGCTGTTGTTGTGCTGGTGAGAAACACGAATAGGTTGCAAGAATCCCTCACTGGCTTTATAGCAAGAACATTTACTGACCCAAATGTAGAAGCCAATTAAGCCCCAAAGCTTTTGTGTGTTTCTCTTATGCCTTGGCATTTGTCCTGTTTTTTAGCAAAATAAAAAAAAACAAACCAACCAACAAACCCATGGTGAGAGGCTACAAAAAATCCAGGGCTTGTTACCATTTATGTTGGTTGTGTATGATATAGATATATTACTCCATGAGTTTGAATTCTCATGCTGACAGTGTTGTTTGCAGACCTTTGTACTTAATCAACCCCTTGAAGCAGAAATATTGGTGTGATATATTTTAATATTTGTTCTGAAATTGCCTATGAGTTTGCATGTGTACTCACTCTTGACAGTAGGAAGTGAAGAAGACTAAGCAGGCTCTTCTCAGTGGTGTCCAGTAACATGACAAATGCAGTGCGCACAAACAGAAATACTAGAAATATCTTTTAAATGTAAGAACAACTTTCTTACTGTGAGGGCAGTCTAAGACTGTAACAGGTTGTCCAGAGAAGTTGTGGAGTCCCCATCCTTGGAGGTACTGTAAACCTTAGTGAATGCAGTTCTGGGTCACCTGCTGTAAACCTGCTTGAGCTGAGTGGCTGGATTCATCAAGGGACCCTGCCAACCTCAACTATCCTGCAGTTCTTTGAACATGCCATAAATCCTGTAATTTCTCTTTTAGCATTGTGTGTTTTATGCAACATGTATCTCACTTTAAATTATGGATCTGAAGTCCCACAGAAAGAGCCTGCAGGCAGAGAAGGTACATTTACTTGGTATTACACGCTGACATCTTTCACAGGTGATGGACTTCATAATCCTCAAGCTTGTGTGCCCTGGTGCTCCAGACTGCACACTCATTTTATGAGCTGAATGGGAATCAGAATATGTCTGACACATTTTGTTTTTCAGGAAGTGAAAATGGTTATCCATGAAAACTTTAGTCAGAACATTGCCTGTTGGTATTGTGTGTTCTAATGTAAGAAGGTATGAAAATGACTTGAGCTGCTTTCAAGACTCTGAAATAATGCTATGTTTTTCAATAGGTGAATGTCTAGAGGTTGCTATTCATTCTAAGGTTGCTGTTCATTCTAAGCTTCAGACTTTAGCCAAATACCTTTTTTCTTCTTTTTCTTTTTTTTTTTTTTTCTCTCCAGTGAAAATCTAGGCTGCAGAATTGTTTAGCAAACTTAAAAGCCTTACTTGCTAGTCAAGGACCATTAGCCTGAATATTTGCATGAGCTTGTTATAGGCACTGCAATAGGCAAAACTTCACATTGATATTTAGTGCTGAATGTATTTCTTTTCAATCGAGATAAAATGTGGGCTGCTGAATTTTGCTGTTAGTTCTTCAACATTTTCCAGCCAATTCTTGAAAGTGGCTTATGAATGCACAGTGAATTATTAACATATGTTTACTTTCAATTTAGCTCGAAATTTATCACAAGGTTTGTGCCTTCTTGCTTAGTGCAGTGCTTGGACGTGCTTTATTTCCTATAGTTACTGCTGTCAGTGTTGAGTCTTAAGCCAAGAATGATGCTGCTGATGACTTGATATGTGGCATAATGTGGCCATTCATGTGAGAAGTTTCTGTAAATATGCAATGTAGTCTCAGACAGTAGATTAAGGATTAAGTTTATGTGTTGGTTTTGTATGTCAGCTATTTGTCAGGAGAGAAGTCCATAGTGATTCGGTATGCATGTATTTTGCAAGCTGTGTATTAGGCTTTAACTAATGATGAATTGTCCAAAAGATGCATGTGTATGTAAATATGATTTTGGTGATGACTCAGAGCATGGACAAACAAGATAATAAAGATAGGTATCTCATTGAGAAATTAACAAGTTTTTTCTCCATTTTTTTAGAGTTCTATTAAGCTATAAGTATGCATCGTATCAGCATTGGAAGACTTAGCATTTTCTCACAGAACCATGATTTTATCCCTACAATGAGGCACTACATTTAGTTGCACGAGTTTATTCTGTTCTTTGTCTCTCGCGCCATGTACTCTGTTGGTAGCAAGCAGAGAGCTTCAGAAACATAAAAACCTATTAGTTTATTTCATTTTTCTTGCATTCTTTTTTACAAACTCTGCCTCGTTCCTCTGCCTTGGATTTATTCTATACCATCCCAAATCAAGGCTCACATGATACTTTTGACTGGAGGATCTCCAAATGACTCTTTGCTGGAAGCACTAACCTTTCCTTTGTAAATGAAAACAGAAACCACTTTGACTCAAGGGAAGACACATCTTGATACAATCATTGGTCTCAAATCAGTTTCTGTACTTCCTGGTGCTATGAGAATGAGACATCATCTTTCTCAGGTGTCTTTGGTGGTATCTTCTTCGCAGGGAAGTGAGGGCTGTCCCACATGCCTGGTAAAGGTGATCCCCACTCGGTCCCATTTTATTTGCTCTGGCTGTGATATTTAAATGGTGTTCAGTAATCCCCAATTTTGTTGAAATGTCTGACAACATGTTCAACAGCTTCCCTGACTTGATGACTACAAGAAGATGTGTGCGGCTATATAAGCCGCATATGTGAGCAGTAGTCCATCACTTTTTTTTCCTGACACATGTGACAACTACCTTATGGTGCTGAGCTGGGGTCTACTATCTGCTGTCTTTTTATGGTAATACCTGTTTTAGAGACATACATGAGAGGTTCTAGCTTTAATAGCATTGTGTTAGGCTGCCTTTCCACCTGACCAAGTCATTATTCATTCACCTATTCCTCAGTGTGACCCTGTGTCATGTTTTGGTGTCATTAGCTCATGTCTTGCACACCCAGACAAGCTTTATCAGATCCAATTTCCTTTGGTCCTTTTTCTTCTAATTGGTTAGCTGCATCACTTTCTCCATAATAATTTCTTAGATCTGTTTCAATTTTGCACCAATTTGTTTCAAATATATATTGTTCTGTGCATTGCATAAAGTTTCACTGATTTCACTTTTAAATTTTAATACATATTGTTAATTAACACTGCTTGTTTTTGTCAGTTAACACTTTGCACCAGCAGGCAGTCACTTGTCTGCTTTTGAATTTTTTACTCCGTTCTACTGGTTCTAGTTTTGGTTGATTGGTTTTGTTTTTTCCTAGTCTGTAACTGCCTCTGTGTCATACCACAGCAGCATGCTGTTTGAGATTTTTCCTGTCCATGGCTACCATGTTTGTATTTTCCCCATATTTGTATGACGTCAGGTCTGTCTGGCAAGCCCAGAGAGACTCCAAGTGAAAAGTAATGCTGTGGGTGATAATTTCCTCCAGCTCTATAATCACACCTGACAATTCTGCAGCTCTGCAATTCTACATGTGTTGAGTAATATTTTCAGCAGTACTAAGATTGCCCTGAAAAGTAATTCATGGTAGTGACACCACAAAGGGGGCAAAGCTCAGTAAGTGACCACAGCCTGGATTCTTGAGCATTTTGCTCCTCTTTATAGAGAGGTTTCTAAGTAGCTCAATACAGTCTTAGCAAATTCAGTAGTTTGTTTAGTTTGTTCGGGTTTCTTGGCTGATGTTTGAGAAGATGATGCACACAGGCTGTCTCACTAATCCTTTCAGTGGATCAGATCTACTATCTTGGACGCATCCAAAAAGGAGAAAACAGATGTTGAACTGAACATTAGCCAGCAGTCATGATGCAGAGGTGTTGTCTCAAATCTGCTTAAAATATTTAGGGTGGCTTCTTTTAATAATTTCAGCTGTCATATAGTGTTGAGACTATTCTGAGTAATGTCTTTTTATTACAAAAGATTGGTGCAAGGCCTTTTTGTCTCATTCAAGTCATTTGCCACCTGCTACACAATCTATTCTCACTGCCACTTTTCCTCAGGTGTCCCTCTGTTCTCCAACAGTCTTTAAGAATGAGATGGCAAATAATGCTATGGGAGTTTGCCATTGTCTTTTTTATTCTTCTGGCGTGTATTTTAAAAGTGGAGAGCTGTGTCAGCATCTGTCCAGAAACTTGATATACACAGGTGCTTTTCCTGTTGTAGATCCACAGTTTGTAGTAACAGTGATAGATGTGAGAAGGAAAGCATCACAGAGATAGAAATTTTCACATGTTGCAACTACACGCTTCTGCTGTGGCTGAGTTGTGATTTTCATCTTGAATTTAGATGTGCTACAAGCCTCTAAAAACTCACTGAGGTAAGGCCATGTGGAGTGGTAATAGAATTCAATAGTGCATAGAGGAATTCTAAGAACCTCTGATGGCAATCCTGAATGATTGAGTTTGATCACGTCATCTCACAACACCAGAGCTTCTCTGTCTTTATTTATAAGGCAGACAGATAAATACACTTCAATGTACACTTGGCACTTACTAGCCTTTCAGACAAGGTAATCTCATAAAATATCTTTTTTTATTCCCCAGTTCCCCTCCCCAAGAGAGCTAGAGAGTTGTGCAGTCAAAATTAAAATTTGCTGTGGAATTTCAGGAAGCTGAGAGAAAAGATGTTGAAAAGACAATACCAAGTAGAGGCATTCTACAGTAAGAAGGCTTTGCAATAGGGTATTGCTTCCTGCAGTGAAGTAATCCTGGGAATCAGTGAAAAGGAACATATTTTATGAACCACCAGAGGGAAATCAATACGAGTCAGTGTGCAAAACTAATTTTTTTCTGACTTGGCTATTTAAGCAAGGCCAACAATAATATTATTTGAAAGACAGGACACTGTATGAATAGTGCATGAAGAGATTGGATTTTTCACTTAATGAAACCAAATTGTGTTGTTGCTGCCTGCAGCTGAATTTGTGCAAACACACATGAAAAATACATGGTAGTAGGAGGATGCAGAATAACGTCTCAAGTTTTTTAGAAAACAATGAGCTTTGGAACAGATACTTAAAAGCAGTCACCATGGAGTATGTATGACTTCTTTAGCATGCTAGGAACACTGATGTAAAACAGGTCTTGATGTAGTTTTTGGTTCTTCCCCTTCTGTGCCCAACGAGTTTGAGTTTGGTTGCAGAGCTCTGCACAGATGCAGTGTAATTATTTCATTTGTGAATCATTTAGTCCCATCGTTCAGACTAATCATCTCTCCAGCTATTTATAGTCTGCAGCTGCCGAGTGGAAAACCAGCAAACATGGAAACAGTAGAGAAAAAAAAAGAGTTTAAGTCCCTGTAGGTTGCAACTGAATGTTTTAACTGACCTTGAGACAGTTTAACTTATTGTAAGACAGAGGTAGCTATTCCCTCTGAAGCACAGTTTCCTTGCCAAACAAGAGGTTTGTGAAAACACAAGAATCCCCACCCCAAAATACAGGTTTTAAGTTATTGGTCTTTTTCTACTATATATTTCCTTATATTTTGCATGTGAATCTTCACTTAAGGGTAATCTCTACTAATCTGAAAAGAATCTCATGGAGTAGCAATAATTAAAAAATTTCCCTCTGTCAGTGTAGTTGATGAAAATGTAAAAACAAAGACTTTTTTTTTTCTTTTTTTTCCTCCTTCTGACTGTTTCAACACTACTCATTGTGTTCAGCAGGAAGGTAATGGGATTTATACAGAAGTATTACATCAAAATGCCTTGTATGCTACATCCTCCTAAAGAAATAGGAAGAGAATGGTTCAGCTCTTAGCTGTGAGAATGTAATTTCAGGACCAAGACCTGAAAATTACAGTTTTTACCTCTAGGAATTCAGAATATTGATTTTGAAAGTTAACTTTTTTGTTTTCTGAACCATGATGGTGCTGCACTGCTGGTCTCTGTGTCTATCTTCCTTGGCAAGTTTTAGAGGCTCTGCCGTATGCACTAAATGAGCATTATTTCTTCTTATATTTAACCTTTGCTTCCACAACTGGGAGAGACAATAATTGACATTATTTCTAGTGTTCATGTCTGTGCTTGAACAACTAGCAAAGGAATTGGATTCAGTCTCCTTTCTTTGACTTCCCATTCATTTCACTGCCGTGTGACAAGGCAAGAAATAACCGAATCTGCACATACTTGCAGTTAGTATGTAAGTCCAAAAGTATTAAGATCTTCCAGAACCTTCTTTTTCCTTACTGGCACAAGTGACTTGCAGTGGGGTTTAGATATTTTTATTTTTTTTTTTTTTTTGCCAGATTGGATGGATAAGACGAAGACTGACTCTGGGGCAGGGATTTCTGTGAAAAATCCTCTTAAAGGTGCTCCCAGAATGGAGATAGATATGTCTGCAATAAATGCACTTTTGAGGTGATGCTTTACTTAAAGCAGACTTACTGTTGCAGACATCTGATGAATGCAGCTGTCCCCGGCTTCTCCCAAAGGGTAGTAGACTGGACTTACCTATTACCAGTCAATGTGGGCAGCTTCAGTTGTCTGGTGACATCACCACCATTTCTGTTTTTATGTTGAGACACTACCACTAGGCTGCTGAGTCAAACCAGAAGGGAGGCCAGCCATACTCATCTGAAATACTGTGAAAGGCAAAATCTTGCACTCAGCCTTCTAACCTGGCCCTTTTCACTGTTGCTGTTCGCACTTCTGTTTCTACAAGGTGTCTGTTGATGCTGGGCTGAATCAGTCTAAGGCTTTCTAGGCACTGACTAATGACTATCTGCCTGACTGCTGGGCAGAGGAAAGTCAATTACTTCAACTGAAAATTCAATGCTGGGTTGCAACACTTACTCCGTTCTTCTATCACATAGTTATTGTCTGGTAGTTGTCACAACTCTTGAGCTCAGTGACCTGAATACGGGACATAGAAAGGTAGAATCTATTTATCCTGAATTTATGAACTTAAAAAGTAAATGCCAATTTTTAAGCTCAGCTTAGAGTCAGGGAAGCAAATATGGGGCTTTGTGTTTTTTGGGACGGATGTTTCTCATTTTAAGACAGGAAATTTTGGAGAAATCAAAAAATCTTTAGAGGTAACTGTATTTTCCAGTGACTATAAAAAAAAAGTCTGCAGTGAACAACTTAATAAAAAGTAATAAATCAGCTATGCTGCTGTTTTTCCTTGCTGATTATGTCTGAATCCTTCAGGAAAGACACATGAGAAAAGATCAACCTGTGGATGAATAGCTTTTTGCTTAAACCTTACTTGGTTGTCAGTGGACATATGCATGTCTTTTGTTCATCCTTTTTTTCCCCAGACCAAAGGCAGATTTATCTACTCTTTCTGCAGACCAAGACCAAGGGAATAACATAGTAGGGAAAGCTAGTAGGTTTGACCAAACTCATTCCCCTTTGTGTATGAATATAGAATAAGATCTACAAGCTTTAATGATACTCAAACTTTTTCTTCCAGTAGTGATGCTCAGTAGACTGCTGCTTCATTGCTTATTCATGGCAAGGAGCTGTTCTAGATGAAAGATAGAAATTAATCAACAAAATTACAAACTTTAATATAAATTAACAAATAACATTTTAAAACTGACAAAAATAAAAAATACCAAAAATCAACAATTGCAAGCTGTATACTTCTAAAGGCACTGTGGCTTTCACATAGTCATGTTGCTGTGCCAATTTATCAGGCTGTTGAAGATGCTGATATATGTGCTTTATGGATTCCTTAACAGTCTGTGAAAGACTGATCAGCATCACCAATGATTTCTAGGGTATGCTTTTTCTCACCTTAGTGTAGATGTAGAAAACTGATCAAGAAAATTGCTCTCTAAGTGTTTCATTATAAATTCACTAACTGTTCAGTTAGCTGCTCAACATACTGTGAAAGAAGAGTTAGTAGCATGCATGTTTATTGCAGAAGAGTTGGGATAAAGGACATGTACATGTGTCCCTCAGCTATACAGCAAGCCAAGCACTGATTATGATTTAGCTGAAGAAAGGTAAAATAAGTTAACGATTAATTACATTGGGGACAAAAGTTAACATATGAAAACTTGGAAAAATTACCATCTAACCCCTAATTTGAGTGATCAGTCCACTGCTATGCTGGCTCTTTAACATGACGAGTCTTACAACCTAACAGTCTTCCTGATGGCTATCCAAAATTTTATTTTTATTAGTATAATTGTCAGTGGTTTCTGTGGTATTTTCTTGCTTGCATCTTGTCACTTTAGTTTGGCCTCTTTAGCAGCCAGCTCTGTCTTTCCCTCCAGGGATGCTGAGAAACTGCAAGTTAAGAAAAATGAGAAGGAGTTCTACTGATAAAAGCTTTCTGAGGAATTAGATGCCAGGGTAGATTCTGGTCTTTGTGGGATATGCAGGAAGGTTTACAGACAGAAAGTGGAGATGGAGAATCTCAGCAGAACTCCAACGAGTTATATATGTCTATGCTTCAGTTTCCTCAGTGCAACTGAATAGTCTCTCAGATTTATGAGCAGAGAAAAACATAGGGGAAAACAGCATATTTGAATATCAGTAATCTCCAGCTAGTCATCTCAACCACCTTATTTAGGTTGTCAGTTGAGCAGCACTGGTGAGACCACACCTTGAATACCATGTTTCCTTTTGGGCACCTCGCTGCAAGAAAGACATTGAATTGATGGAACATGTACAGAGAAGGGCAGTGAAGCTGACGAATGATTTAGAGCACAAGTCTTACGAGAAGCAGTTGAGGAAACTGGGGTTGTGTAGTCTGGATGAAAGGAGGCTGAGGGGAGTCCTTATTGCTCCCTACAACTATCTGAAAGGAGCTTGTAGCAAGGTGGAGGTCAGTCTCCTCTCTAAAGTAACAAGCAATAGGATAGTACCATGTGTCAATACCAATCTCCTTCAGCACTGGGGTATTTTTCTTGTATATGAGCAGAATCTGCTTATTTCTGGAAAAATCACACTGGTGTTTCTTCCACAAACTGATGGAGTTGTGGTTGTATGCTCCAGGCAGCTGTGGGTTCATGTCTTTCACATATATCATAAGGGATGAAAATAGTCTTGGCCAACATTAGGCACTTGACTCTGAGCCTTTCACACAAAACTCCCTTCATCACAAATGAAAAACTTAGCCAACAGCCCTAAAGACTTCACATTTGTTGAAAATAATGCTCCTTCCTTTTCACCTTTTATCTCCTTGCCTTGTACATGAACAAACAAAGCACTTTGAAGTGTGTCCTTCCCTAATGCACCAAAGATGGTGTTGAAGAATTGGAGAATGAGATGACAACAGACATCTTCAGGGAAGACTTGAAAGGCTCCATGTAACTATATACACAGTTCCTGGCATCATGCTATATAATTGCATAAATTTATCTTAAACTTATGTTAAATGGTAAGTCATGCTTTTTAGGAACATAATATTTTAACATTTCAGGACACAGCTATTATTCATGTTGTTGTGACAAGTGACTGCAAACAATATCACTTTTATCAAGTTGTCAAGTTTTGTTTTTTTCTGAATAGCAGAATCCAAGCTAAGTTGAAGCATTATCCAGAGAAGTCTGCAGTCTGATTGCTCTACAGTGCTGTCCTCCGATATTGTGTCCCATGTCTTTCCAAGGTTTTCTTTTGGCAACGGCAATAAGGTGAGCTAAGCAATTCAAATGTGTAAAAGAAATAAATGCTTTATGTAAATGCTACTATGACAGGGATAAAGCAGAATTGAAAATTTTATTATGAAGAAGGCAGTAGGTGAAGGACTGAAGTCTCTAGATGATATTTTCTTATTATTATATTTTGCTAATGATCCCTGATTAAAGATTGCTTAGGAAAATTGATTTGATGGACACTTCAGATTTTTATCTCCTAAATAGGTTAATTGAATTATTAAAAGTTTTTCTAAGGTGACAATCACACTTAGTGTACGAATAAACAAGCTGAAGAATGAATGTTTGAACACTGTATTCACATAGCATCACCCAGAGATACTTGATATTCCACTAAACTTGGAGCCCATGTGAAAATGTGCCCTACTCAAATGTGCCTTACTCTGAGGCCTTGCTGAATAGTTGAAATTTACTGCAGTTTAGTTATGGTTCAGAAATATTCGCAAACATCTGAAAGACACCTGAGCTTATTTAAGACTAATGCACTGCATTTTTCCCTGCATTCCAGATGAAGCTCTTGGAGTGTTTGACAAACCATTATGAATTAAACATGTACTGTTGCTTGACATTAATGTTCGGAGTAGGTAGGCATTTCAGATCTGATCTTACTCAGCTGAAGTAAAATGGCTTTTTTTCTGCCAAAGAGAAGGTATGTTGGTTTCTGCATGCTGAGGATCTGATCTCAGTGGAAGAGTTGTTGCTACACGGAGGGCTCCACCTTTTTTTTTTACAGAAAAGTCTTTTGCAAACTCAAAATACCAGTTGGCCTGCATGACAGGAGTTTGAAAACAGACACACTGAGAAGTTTGACAGGCGTTTGTATGAACGGAGTTTGAAAGTATGAAGTGTTACTTTGTCTATACCTCTGTCCTCTGGGTAGTTAAGCCTAGCATAAGCAGAAAGCAAGAGGAAAAATTGGAAGATCAGTTTTTAAATCCGCATGGACTTCAGTGTAAACAGGACATCATCCAATCATGTAAAATTGATAGTATTTCCTGGTGCCATTTTCTGGTACTTTTTCATGGAATTTAAGGCCTACTGAGGTTTTTCAAGTCCATTTACTGAAGCATACTATAATTGTTCCCTCTCCTTTCCCAACGCTCTGATTTAAAGTAATTTAAAAGTCATTTGAAAACTAAAGGTTCTGTGTCTGGTACCCACTTTCCAAAATGATAACGGGACTGAAATAATAGGTTTGTTTGCAATCATAAACTTTACTATGGTTAATGCATCAAACTGTTGCTGGAAATTGCCTCGATACTATTTTAGTACTCTTCGAAGCAAAGGCACATAGACTGAAAGTTAAGGGGCTTCTTTTTCTTTATACATCTTTGGATATGTGTTTATCTAACTCCAGTGAAAAAGGCTTAGTGGATTTGCTTTTCTCATCCAAGCATGCATTGTGAGCTAAATAAAAATTCCTCTGGGAAAATGTCTCTTGATAATTGTGAAAGATGAGTTTAACTTGTAAAGATACTAGCACTGTAAACATGGCTATAAATGTTTGATATGTGATACTACTAAAGAATAACGTAATCTAAACCAACATTATGACAGCATTTTTAATCTGCTTTCAGGCCATATGGGAAATGTTCAGAATAAGGGATTGAAAAAGACCACACAAATTATTCCCAAATCATGGGTAGTACTTCTCAGTGATGACTTCTATGAACAAGTACATGAAAGGCATCATTACATCCAGTGGGAAAACAAATACAAAAATTACTGGATATGTCACCAATTTGCTGAAGTGTATTCAGGGGAGGCCAATAAGAGGCATCTCCATCAAACTGGAAGGATCTGAAAGGGAGGGAGATAAGCTGTTCTCTCAGATCTACCCTTTTAGAGGTGATTACTGAAGCTGACTAAGTCAATTCCTTTAGGTACTGGGAGCTACTCTGTGGTCTCCCTGGAGCCTTCTCTTCTCCAAGTTGAACACTCCCAGCTCTCCCAGCCTGTCTCCATAGTAGAGGTGCTCCAGGACTTTGATCATCCTTGGGGCCTCCTCTGGGCTTGCTCCAAGAAGTCCATGTGCCTGTTGTGGTGGGGCTCCAGAGCTGAATGCAGTACTCCATGTGAGGTACCATTAGAGGGGAGTAGAGCGGGAGGATTTCCTCCCTAATTATCATCACATGGACCATATTTCAGATATTGGCTTCAATGGCTCAGTGCTCTGATTACTTGTGCGTTAACACAGCATGGACATGCAATAAGATTTAGGCTTTACTTACCCTGGAAACCTAAGTCAGCCTGCTTGCACTGTTCATACAGAAACTGGACTTACATTCACTTTGCTCTATGAATATTCTCTGCATGTTATTTCAACAACACAAATGTTTGTTAGTATTAGAGCAGGAGAATGCAATCTGTCTCCATGCAAGAAACTAGCAGAACAAGCAATGAAAGAAAATAGCAGTGTGGGGAAGAGCAAATAAGCCTGGGCACACTGACAACAGCTTACTCACTCCATGCCTCTTCAAAGAGTACTTTCTTCTTCTCAAGTCACCACAGAGACAAGCACAAAGTAACCCACTGCTCCAGCAACATGAAAGTCAAGTTGTTCCCTTCTTCTGCTTCTTTCCTTGCATGCTGCTTGGAAGAGAAAAGGAACTGGAACACTGCCAAGTGTCACTGCACAGAGGAGTCTTTAACTGGCACAGAACCTGCATAATGTTTCCTACAACCTGTTTGTTCTGATGGGATTCATCTTCCCTAACCTTCACTATCTAATAATTAGGCATCTAATCTAAGCCATTCATTATGTTCTCTCTGGATTTGATGGAAAGAGAGAGACTGGATGAATTGCCCTCTGGGGGCACTTGTCTCTGTGTGTTGACAGCAGAGTCAGCCTAAAAGACTGGTTTAGAATAGATAGCTAACTTTGGCAGCTAAAATTAAATTAGATGAATCCTAGCATCAGCTGCACTACTGTGACTGGCAGACTGACTCGGAGTAAGTCACAGATAGTTATGGTACTTTATATGCCCAACAAGAGCCAGCATATTTCTGGCTTTGGGATTGCTGTGCACATCTTTAGCCCAGCAAAATCTGGTTTAACGTATTTCTCTGCATGTGATGGCTGGGTAAGCTAAGCAGATGCATAAGCAAATCAGAAAACAATGGTGCATGGAGTATGATCATATGAACATGTAAGATAAATGCGCAGTGAGGTAGATTGAAAACTGCCTCAACTGCTGAGATCAAAGGATTGTGATCAGCAGCATGACATTCTGTAGGAGGCAAGTCAATAATGCTATGCTACAGGTGTCAGTATTGGGACCAATGCTATGTAGTATTTTTATTAATAACACAGGTAATGGGACAGAGAGCACCCTCAGCAATTTTGGACATAATAAAAAAATTGGGAGGAGTGTTTGACCAGATGGTTGTTCTGCCATTCAGAGGGATCCAGTTGGTCTGGGAAAACGGGCAGAGAGGAAATATTAATCCTGCAGCTGGGAGAAATAACCCAAAGCACCAGTACTGATGGGCTGGAAAGTAGATTTGCAGAGAAGACCCTAGGGGTCCTTGTGGATACCAAGTTGACCATGAAACGATAGTGTGTCCTCAGAGCAAATAAAATTAAAAGCATCTTGGGCTTTATTATGAATAGCATCAACATCAGGTTGAGGGAGGTGATTCTTCCCCTCTATTCATCACCACTAAGACATATTGGGAGGGATGTGTCCAGTGCTGGGCTATTCAGTACGAAAGTGGCATGGACAAGCTAGAATGAGTCCACTGCAGTTCCACAAAGGTGATAAAGCATCTGTCTAGCAAGGAAAGGCTGAGAGCTGGGACAGTTCAGCAGGAAGAGTGAAAGTTGGTGGGGTAGATCTTATCAATGTGTATAAATACCTGACTCGGGGGGGAGCAAAGATGACATATTCAGGGTACTCTTAGCAGCATCAAGTGAAAGGACAAGAGGTAATGGTTGCAATCTGAAGTAGAGGAAATTCCATTTGAACTTTTTTCCATAACATTTTTAGTCAGAATGTTCAAGCACTGGAACAGGTTGCCCAGAGAGGATGTGTAGTCTCAGTCTTTGAAGACATTTAAAATCCATGTGGACACAATCCTGGGCAACCTGCTGTAGTTCTGAGGAGATGGGCTTGACAGGATGTTCTCCAGAAGTCCCTGACTACCTCAATCATTCTATATCATTCTCTGTGTGTCAAATCTCCTTGCTACATGGAGAATCAGCTGAATGTGATATTTTCCAAAAATTAAATGGTTTTGATGACAGTTTTATAGAGTGTAGTTTTACAGAGTGTTGACATCCACAGTTTCAGAAGCTTTCTGATAATTTCTAATTTTTTAAAAGTAGTGTAGAAGTGGAGGATGAAATCCTGATGCATATGTCACTAAACCTCTCAAACATAATGCAAAAGAGATCAGAGATAGTGGTTAAAATAATAAATTTGTTAAAAATAAGGGATATTTTTATCAGGAAAGAAAACCACCACAGATTCCTATCAGATCTAGAATCTGAAATCTAGAAATTACTTTCTGAATTCAGACACACTTCCAGAATACAATTTGAATATATTAAGCCTCTCCAGAATAAAAATATTCATCTTCGAAAGTCAGATATTTGCAGATAGAACTTTGAAGTGTGGCTTTCTTAAATATTTGCAGTTGGTAGATGGTCAGTTAGGCCTAAAAATACTCCAGTCAATAATGAACATTGAAAGAAGTTGTTGATGCTCATTATTTACATTCTCCGCAGATACTTTTGTATTCTACAGTGTGGGTTAGCTACCTGAATAAGTATGGTGAATTACTTCAGGAGACATATTTCTCTTTCTGTTGAATGTACCCTAAGACAGTAGGGGTGAAGATGTCTACAGTTCACTTAATTCAGTGATTCATTTAAGACTTTAAAGTCTGCCCAGAGGGACTTTTCCCCAGTAAATTTTAGGTCAAGACTAAGAACCACTTCCTTTTCTAGTTCAGCCCTTAAGCATTCATTTAAATTCATTAAAGTCTATAGAAATTAATATATAAAACAGGTTAATGGTGAATAATTTTTTTCTAAAGATAGCTGTGGCTCTCATGTTTGAATTCTTATTTTTATACTGTAAGAATAGTTTTAATTACATATTGCATGTGTAATTTTAAGATAATTATATAGCAAGTAGATTAAGCTCTTATTTACTTATCATGCCTGAGGATCTCATTTAGCAATTACTTAATATTCACCTAATGTAAAACTGTCTTATCAAATCCATGCTGAACAGCAAAGACCTTTTTATTTTCTTTAAAATGTTCACAGCTTTGTAAGGGAAGAATAAAATTGTCAGAAATGTATAAAGCACCCAGTCATTAGCTATTATAATTTCGCTTGCGTTTTCTTAAGAAAATATATGTGACATGTATTTACTGATGCTGACACTGACTAAAGTGATATTAGTATCTCTCTGTACATAGTGTGTGGGGGGTATATGAGCTTCCAGGCACAGAATGGAAACACATCCACCACCAAGGATGTCCATCATCAGACAAGGAAGTGATCAACTCTTTGCTCTTTGAATCATTAAAAAATTCCCCTCTGGAGGGAGTATTTCACTGATATAAGAAGTGCAGAGAGTAAGCAGCAGTTTTGCTAGTAATCACCTGAATAGGACAAACCATCTCAAATGGACTTCACATTTCATGAGGCAAATGCCAAATATAGGAGGTAACATTGGGGATCAGTTAAAAATAAAACTGAAAAACACTTCTCTGCTGATCTACAGGTCAGTATCTGAGGTCTTTGCACCTTCAACTCATCCTGCAGACTGCCTGAAAGATGCATTTAAGTCTCCATAGGACTGGAAGGAAAATCTAGTAAAGCAGCTAAGCCACACAAATGTTCAGTCATTTATCCCTGGAAGATTAGCGCCTACTGTGAAAAGTAAAACACCAAAGTCCTTAAGTATCTTTGGGGCATCAAATGTTCAAGTGATGACCAGAATTCATAATCCTTGTTTTGGGGGTTTTCTGTCAGATGATCTATAGACAAACAAAAGTGTGCTGTGATTTAGTGCTCATATCTCATATCTTGCCTCCCTGTTTTAGGTTTCGTGGCAGTTACCATCATGTTGTACTTTAACAAGACTTTTGTACTTGCTCTGAAACCTGATGTCTGTTCTCTAAATTAAGATTACACGCTTGCTCATGGATAAGCACCTGTTCCTGTTTCATATGGGTCAAGCATAAACTATTCCTCTATTACCTAACGGCATGTATAATATTTATACAGCTATATGTATGTGGTAAGGTCTTTGTTCTGAGTGTTTCAGAGTTTCCTTGATGTCTACTAAGCACCCTAAGATTTCTGGGAAACAGGTAGATGTATTCTTTTTTAAAGTCAGCTACATGTGTCAGAGTTCAAGTAAATAGACTTAAAAATGAAAAAGGCAAATGTAATCATTAGCACAAATAGGATACAGAATTTATACCTTAATTGTGTTTTGATTCTAGCCAGTCCTAGATCTGATGAACAATCATAGAATCATAGAATCCTCACCTATTTTCATGATTTATTTGCATTTGCTGCAAGTTAGGTAACTGCACGAATCTTTTAACCTGATGCTATGTATTAGCAACATCTATGAGCACCAGGACCTATTTTCTTACTAGACTGGAGTTCATAGTTCTGATATATGTTTTCCATATAGATAACCTACTTAGCCATGATTCACTGTCAGATGTTAAAGAGGAACAACTTAATCAAATAATTAATTCAAGGTTTGTCTTTTCAAAGAGGAATTTAGATTCTGGTGATCTGTGACCATACCTTTAAACCTTGAATAAAGAACCATGAATTGGTACAAACCAAAGCTATTCCATTTCTTTCCTGCTGCCACAAGATTTGTTAGCTCAATTGTTTGTGCAGGCTAAGCTTCCCAAATCATTATTCTAGAAACCGAGGGTATCCTAAGCATTCAGAGCAGGAAGCACAAGCTAATTTATAATAGGATTAACTTTGTTCCACCACCCTCCCTGTGGCTTTCCTGAGTTTTCTGTGGTAAGATCTCTAGTACCGCTGCTCTTTTTGATTGCAATTCTGTGCATGTCACCTCTCTGCTGCAAGGCAGAGACCGTTTTTGTGTTTGTTTGGGTTTGTTTACCCCAGTCACCACACATAGCCACCTCCACAATAGATGAATGTCCCTAAGGAATGCTATAGAAAACAGTCAATATTCACACAGGATTCTTTGGGAGGCACAAATATTGCCTTTCTCATTTCATGTACGTCACTGAAATATTGAAGTGGGTCTATGCAAAGAAAATCCAGCCTTGGAAGCTATTGAGTGTCTAATGCTTGGACATGCTTACCTGATTTTACCCACAGGTGTAACTGGCAAAGAGGGATTCAGTCAAAAATTAAAACAAACAAATTTAACTAAACATCCAGATATTCACACGAGATGTGTGTTTCAGTTATCTCTGTGCTCAGTAAATATCTAGGTCTGCTTTTGTTGCTTACACCTTTGTGTCTGTTTGCAATACCATAGGCTATGTTGCCTGAATTTTGCTTTAGTTTTAAGAGGACGTGGATCTTTCACAGCTGTAGTGTTATACCGGCCAGCTCTGTGTGAGTATCTCATCTATCCTCATTTCAAAAGGTGTTGCCTGACCATAAGAGTAAGAAAACCTACACCCAGATTAGAAGTTTAGAGAGTGCTTCAGGACTGCTGTTCCTCTTTAGCATGTCATTCTTACAGTGGTGACTGAAAAAGATTCACATCTGAAAAATATCTAGGTGTCTTCAACCTGTCACGTCCATTACCCTTCAAACATCTGGTGCTGAAAGCTTTTTGTTTGTTTGTTTGCTTTTGTGGAATTCTGAAAAAACTGCACAAGAAGAATTGGGATGCCAATGTTCTTCACAGCACATTTCCTGACAGCAGAATCTTACCACAGGTGAAAATAAAAAATACTCTTTTTGGATAAAAGCTATAACATTCCTGATAAAATTTTGAAGAACTCGCAAATAACAGCACAGTGTAGTCTTATTTCAGACCTTTCTCTATTTTTCCATATTAGACCATAAAAATTTCTGACAAGGAATATATATTTGTACATTATTACTAACCGCAGAGATTAATTTTTGGTTCACCAAACCTAAATCCCTGTGAAAAGTTTTGTCTTGTCTTGTCTTATCATATATGTGATATTTAAAGACACCATAAAGCAGTTGTCAACCCATTGTGTAAACCCTTAACTCTGAACAGTAGTGTTTCTCTGTAATGGCCTTAGAAGAAGGAGTAAAAAATCTTTAAGAAATGTACAACTGAAGACTCTTTGTCAGAGTTTTTGACTACCATGTTAGTCATATCTATTCCTAAATCCTACAGTGTCATAAAAAGACTAAAGGTTTTTGGTAGTCTTTTGTTATTGACACCTGGGTTTAATGGCTTATTTGAAGCACTTTAAGAATATTTGCTCTGGTCAGATGGAAGTTCTGCCTAACTCATTGTGTCTAACAAATTTTAAAAGAATAAGAGCAAATATAACCTTGTCCTTGTCTTGATGTGTTATTTCAGCTTCTGACAATCAGCCATTTAGGGAAGCTGGTATTTCTTCTTATACAAGGAAAGCAATTATGTATTGTTTGAATTCTGCACTTGAGTCTCCCATGTCTGTACAGAATAGAATTTACCTTTGGCTGGGTCTTGAAACCATCAGGAAGACAAAGAATCAAAAATGATTCTGATGTCAAATGTTTACTGTCTTTTTGTTCCCCCTGCAAAACAAGTTAGCAACTAAGCTTGTCAGTAGTTGCTTATCGTAGAAACATAGTTATTTTCATTATACATGTATTAGCAATATCACTGTGATTGAACAGACACTTTGTTCTTTCAGAATTTCTAATTAAAGTGTAGTGTGAATGAACTGCTCATATTGCTGAGGAATCTAAGGAAAATTCCTGTTCCTGGAATAAATTAATGTATTTATTACTTTACTTAAATGAGAGCAATTAGGCTTGGAATGAAGTGTGAAGTCCTCTGAGTGCACATCCTTAATGTATCTTCCACTGAACTTTTGGGAATGGAGCTTAGAAATACGCTGAAATTTCATGGACTCATGGAGAGAGACAGCTTTGAGAGAAAGGAGGTTTTGTGCTGCAGAGAAACAGGAAGTGAGAGCTGACATGAGATGCAGGAAGGGTGCATCATTACTGTCTTACAACCTGGTTAGACCCAAGGAATATGGGTGGGAAAAATAGAATCAGAAACCAGGATAAGATTCCCTTAGATTTAGGGAAGCTCTGTTAGGGTTATGTCCCCTATTTGGGCAACTTCAGAATAGCATGATATATTGTCTTCCTGTGAACCCAATTAAATTTTGCTGGTGACAGTGAGTTGTAAAGTTATGCTTGTTATTTTTAAAAAAGAGAGCTTACAAAACTCACTCTCTCCAGCCAAGTGTGAAGAATTTCTTCCTTAATTTTCTCTACCTCTCTACCTTAATTTCTAACTTGTCATTAGAGAACCTCCAACTTTCATTACAAATTGAGGATCACAAAAGCTGCCTGACCAATAGCTCCTTCAACTTTCATTTGTAGGGTTGAAAAGCAGAAGATGCTACTAGGAGATGCTGTCATGAAAACCAGCTTCCAAGACTTCTACTTAGAGCATGATCTTTTCAGAGTAAGCACAGAGGTAGCAACATGCTAACCATCAGTATCTCACCTACTGATACCACAGCCACTTGTGAAAATTCATCTTCTGACCAGCTATTTGGGGATACCTGGCGTTCCTCTTTGAGAACCATAGTCTCAGTGATAGACTAGGCCTCTTCCAGTCTTCAGCAGAACTGATCTTTAATATATTTTAAAAGCATGTATGTGAACATTTCCAAGCTTGGAAATGTTCACCTGGGATGAGCGGGAGATTCCTGAAATTTGGTGGTGGTCACTACACCAAGTAGGACTACAATGGATATGGCTAAATTTTACAGCAGAGAGACTGCCTTTGTCAAACACATGCTTTGCTGTGTTTCTAAGGCAACATATCTGATGCTGAGACAAGACATGAAGCACACACCTCCTCTTGTTCCGCAAAATTTTCCATTTAAAAAGGCTTTTTGTTTTGGGCCTTAAGGGCAGTCTCAGAGTTGCAGAAAATAAGTTATAATTAAAAAGAACATTTTTTAAATATATCTTATTTATTAGTTTTGTTCATAAAACTTAGCAAACTATCTAGATTCAGGCTACTTACAGTGTTAGAGCTCCAGCTGACAAAAGCTGAAGATCAGACCAAACACATCCTAGTGCTCGCTGGTTTGAAAATGTGATAATGAATAGCAAAGTAAACATGGTGCTCTGTTGTACAGTTATAATAGTTATTTGGGGTAACCTACGTAACCTATTATCTGAAATTATTGTATTCACTGGGCCACTTTTTCCAGCATTGCTTCAAGCTATTCTCTTTCAGCTCAGTCTTGCATGACATAGTTCTGTACTCATACGAACAATCATATTAATTTTACATACTCTTTTAGTCCTAATGGCTGGTGTCATGTTTTTTTAC
The DNA here is from genome assembly GCA_026283785.1 of Coracopsis vasa. Taxonomy (NCBI): domain Eukaryota; kingdom Metazoa; phylum Chordata; class Aves; order Psittaciformes; family Psittacidae; genus Coracopsis; species Coracopsis vasa. Next base: position 36,292 of record JANHGB010047932.1, read on the forward strand.
AACATGGTTTATTGTAATGTAATTAACGTACAAACAGTGCAGCAGAGAACATGTCTTCTCCTGAGTAAGGAATGGTGCTTTGGAAAAAAGTTGCCTAGCTATTACCTGGAGCACTGAACTGTGAATTGAAAGATCTACTTCTGGGTTTATTCCTGGATTATTCTGACTAAGTCATTTTTCTTTCCTATCTGTAAAATGTGGGTCATAATACAGGTACCTTCATCTGCAGATCTCAAGGCCTTTCTCAAGTATGAATTATTCTACTTTAATTCAGTGCTATGAGACGAATTAATGCAATGGCTTAAGAGAATCTTTTGAGCATTGAAGGTGAAAAGGGACACCAACTTCTTTTGATTTTGAAGGCAAGAAAACACAACCAGCCCTCCACAGAATCAGACTCTTTGAGGTATGCAACTGTCAAAGACTGATATGCTGAAACTCATTTGCTTCAGAGCATTTTTCATGAGTTTTGTTATTCCAAAAGTACTTAGAACCCTGAGACAAGAGAATTTATAGACAAGTAACATTTTTCTTTTTCTTTTTCTCTTTTCTTTTAGGTAATCAAAAGGACATTTGAACTCATTTCTAAGAACAAAGAGGTACACAGAGTACCATTAAAATCTTGATATTACTGTTCCTAGTAATTACATTTAGCAGAGTATTCAAAGCAAGCTTGCTTCTAAACAGAGTAAATGCACTGGGTCAGGTAAATGTTATAATTCAGTGAATACTGAGGATTTCATGGTACCTATGGTAACGTAAGGAGCACACGAGGAAACAGGCACCAAAGAGCTCAGTTTTTACGCAGCATATAAATAAGAGCTTATTTTTCATTTTCAGCTCAGCTTTCCTTATGTCCTCTATCAACAGTGTTTAAGAAAACGAAGAATTTTAATCCCAAGGTTTTTGCAGAAACAGTTGTTTACCAGCAGAGCTCAGCTTGAGAAAAAAGTCCAACCAAGAAAGCTCTGGCTGGAAAGATTAATACTGCTGTGGTTTAACCCCAGCTGGAGCAGTACAAATGCATTGACAAAATTATAAGCATCTGACAAGGTCTTACAGGATCTGTTTGGCAAGACCAGTTTAATATTCGTGTTCCAAGCATTGAAGGAAGATAATCCTTTTGCTATCTTATCAAGAGATCTTGGTCTCCTCTTTACAGTTGATCACCACAATATAAACAGGGCAAAGTCCCAAGCCAAAAATACTGCAACTGAGGCTGATATACAGAGAAGGTTTTATACAAATTCAGAGTTATTGGTGTCCTACAGCTCACCCTTGAGCTGTGAGTTTGAAGATTGGCAAGTTTCTTAGCTTTGGTGCTGAATGTAACCAACAAAGAACTTCTTTGTAGCAGTTTCCTATCTGGAAAATGGGTTTAATGATACTTTTCTTCTTGCTCTTCTTTCATCTCTGATAATGAAATGGTTATATGGTGGTCAATATTAAATCACTGGGATAACATCAGGGCTTTTGACAGGCAAATAATAAGTCTTATGCATTTACAAAGTGACCATGTCATAGTGTTATCTTTCTTCCTGAATGATCATCTAATTATTATTTTTTAAAATGCCCTTAACGGAAAAGGGGAACAAATGTTTCAGCCTTGGGACCTCATTTCAAGGTTGCATATTGTACAAAAGTGCATTACGAAAACTCTTTTGTACGAACTGTAATTAGAGGTAATTGCCAGCAGTATAGTGGCTCCCTTTCAGGAACTAGTCACAGGAGGTTATCGCTGCTTAAAAGGCCCATCACATGTGTCTGCTTGCATACTTTTATAGCAAGGACCCCTATGATTTTGCTTAAGGATGTGAAAGGATAATTTACAGCCTGGCTGAGTACAGTGTACCTGCAAATACGCAGTGTGAATAGCCCACTTTAGCTCTGATGCTTGGAAAGCAAGAGTGCTCTTGTTGCATAAAATTGGATTGTGCCTGATCAAATTAATTCAGCTATTGATTCTACCTCATGGGATCTCAGGAAAGTAACTTTACTCTCTGTGTAGTGTGAATAAAGCTAGTCAGTTCACATACTATCAATTTGCATTGAATGGAAGAGTCAGACTGTACATCCAGGACAGCTTGTGAAGATAACATGATTCAGGATTTTGAGTTTGATGATGATTAGGAGATGACTTCAGCTCTCATATATCTGTACCATCTACAATAGAATATTAACTCTTTTTTTCCTGCCAGTCTCTCACATACTAGGTGTGGTATGAAAACCTTTAGCATATCCTGAAGGTGTATATATAAGATACACTTGTACACATACAGACATAAATGTACATACTCTGTATCTATTTGTATATGTGTGCATATATATATTTACATACAAGGAAGTACATTGCATTTTTGCTTTTACTGGATCTTCAAAGTAGCTACATGTCAAACCAGCCTCTTACAGTCATGAAAGTAAAAAAAAAATAAAATATTAGCTTAGATTGAATTTGTGTCACACAGCTTTTGATAGACATGTAGACATTCAGATCTGCATCAGTCATCCTAGGCTCTCATTCTAACCAACTCTTTGGGTTAGAATGTACTTTGGGGTACAATTCATATGCCCTATTGTAGACTTTATGTATCCCCAAACTGTCTTTAATTTTCCTTCAATTATAGAGGGACCCAGGAGTCACTAAATCAAAGGTAGACACCTACACTGCACATGTCTGCATTTAGCCAGATAAGTCTCATCACCTGTTATTCTAAAATGCAGATGGCACCAGGTCTGAGGCACAGAGGCAGACAAATACACAGAATACAAATTAAGAATGCAAATTAATTTGTAGCTGAAATATGGGGCACTAAGCTCAGATAACTTGATGTACATGGTATGGGAATTTAAAGACAGAACCAGAAGCAAACTTGGCATTACTCTGAATCACTCTACAAGGGCTTATTTACAAACTACACTTACCATCAGTGTAATTAAAAAAGCAATTAATACCAAAGAAACAACCTTAAATAACTTGACCTAGGCAAACCATTAAGTCATTATTCTGGTTCGATATTTGTCTTGTTTTCTTTGGAAGAGGAATTAAATACCATCTTTTTCTTGTTAGCTGCATCTTAAGAAAAAGATAATAAAAAAATATCTTGAGAAAATCTACTACAAATGAGTGCTCAAGAAATATATAGTACAAGTCCTCACATGAGAGATAAAGCTACAACGTGTGGTTACCATCACAGATATTGGCCACAGTAAGGTGAGGTTTCACATATATTTATATATCCTTTTATCTTTGCCTTAGGAAAGATCAAAGGAAGTTCAAGTTATTTCTGTTTCTGCTCAGTGTTTTGTAAGTTGTGCAAATATTTTGCCTAATGCAGTGTTACAGTCCTTTGGGAACGGGATTGAGCTCACTGAACACATTGCTCATGATCATTTTGCCCATGTGTTTTAATCTTGGTTAAAGAACAAATTCTTTAGCCTATTATTGTAACAAGCCAGAAGCCAAAAAAGCAATAATTAAGCAGGAAATGAGTAGACTTGTTTTGAATGCTTTTACTTAAGATTTTTAAGAAATGAAATCCTGAAAATTAAGCCCAAAGATTCATGTGTTTGTTATTTCAAGAGGTATTGCTATCACGACTTTGAGAGACTGAGACTACGACACTCCTGAAAGTTTATAAGACTGCCAGGTGCTGATTCCTACCTTTAATTAGCCCTTACAAAAACTGCTTGTGCTAGGAATGTCATTAATATTCATGCCATTCTAATGCTGGCAGTGGCTATCTTCAGTCTTTACAAAGTATTGCACAGCAAGGGGGAAAATGAAACCTGAACATTATAGTTCTTGCAATTAAAGAGAGTAAGTGATGACTGCGAGAAAAACTTCAAGAATAGAATGCATTTGCCATGACAGTTTGTGGTAAATATTCCATAACATTAGTACAAGACTTAGTCCTACTTTTTAAAGAAAGTAAAGATTATACAGTGATAGAAAGAGGGAGAACTCCTCAAGTAAATCTGATTCCTATGCCTACAATGAAGAAAGTTTATCCCAGCTGAAGATCAAGACCTGTATGTGAACATTGCAAGCGTTAAGTAACTGTCTCAGTTTAATGAAATGCAGAATGCAATATAGAATCATAGAATAGTTAGGGTTGGAAAGGACCTTAAGATCATCTAGTTCCAACCCCCCTGCCATGGGCAGGGA